>APFE030039958.1:19218-49870 GCA_000404065.3 Pinus taeda | reverse complement strand
ATAATTTAAGAAACTTTTTATTTTTAGTTATTAGATTTGATTTATTTCCCATGGTTTGGTTATAGTGAATAGTGGATATTTATTTGATTGATTAGTTATTATCTATGGTTTCGTATTTTATATTTCTCTAATTTATTAATTTTTGTTCATTAAATTTCTATTATAAAATAAGATGACAGAGATAGATTATTGTTAGGTTGAATTATTTCACTTTCATTTGCATTTTTAGGCATTATACATGGACGAGACTTTTGATGCTTGCATAATCATTGTTGATGTCTCGAGTATGTGATTTCCAGTAATATGTATAGTTATACCATTTCTTCTACTTTTATGAAATGTACAATGTGTTACTTCTATGTGTTCGTAAAGTAGTTTTTGAGATAATTGAATCAATTATTTATCTTTGAACGCTTTAGAAAAGAGAACATGAAAGTGTTTGTGGATAGCCGGGGAAATATCATCATCAACAAAGAACGTGGTGTGAAGGAAATCGAGGAAAAGACGAAGGTGGGAGGAAGAATGGAGAAAATGAAAAGATTTAGAAAGGTTATTGGCATCTCAGAACATGAATAATGATGAGTGCATCATGGCCATGTTTAGGGATCAAAAATTGTATATATCCTTTCCTTTGTGTCACATCTTTGACGAACAAAAACGTGATTCCATTCCTGTTAGTGGAAAATAGGTTCAATCTAAATACTCAAGGGAAAAGACGTTGTTAGGACAACAATATTCAAATTAGGAAAAAATAGGGGTTGCACAAGACGATCAAATATCGATACATCGAGAGATGATTCGTAAAGATGATGATAAGAGAAAAGGTAGTGCAACTGCTAAATAATTGAAAACATCGGTGGAAGGAAGAAAAATATAAGTGCTTGAGCTTGCCAAGACTTTCCACATGGTGAACCACTAATATCAAAAGGTTCGCAAGAAGTATATGCAAAGACTGGTGATCAAGACAAATCTTAATTTATATAATAAAATATAAAGCAAGAGGAAAAAGAAGTAGATGAAGCTGAAGAGAAAAAGGTGAAAATGAAGAAACAATTTCTAATCCCCTGTTGCCCTAGACTCTCATGATTTTTTATAAGATGATGTATTATTTTATAATCATAAGGTCTTCATGGCATCTTCCTATGCTAGTTTCATGTTGAGGATTATACTTCTTTCCCACCATAAACTATTGTATATGTGCATATATGAAAGTTGTGCATATAAAGAAATGTGTGCATATATATAAGGTGCACATATATGGAATACATGCGCATATACACAGCTTGTGTATTCAAAGAGGTTGAAGTTTTGTATAAGTTCTTTATATGCATATATATGGAAGTTGCACATATACGAAAGATGTGCACATCTTCTGTATAAGTACATATCTTTCGTATAGACGCAACTTTTATATATGTACATATATTTGGTATATGTGCAACTTTTGTATATGTACAACTTCCATATATGCACCAATACAAAAGCTATGCACATACAGAAGTTGTGCGTAAATTCTGTGATATGCATATACGAGAGTCTCCATTTATGCACAATTTCTATACATGCGCATATGTTTTGTATGTGTGAAATATTATATATATATATATATATATATATATATATATTATATATAAATATATATAATATATATTATATATATATGCATATCTTCTATATATGCGCCATATCATTGGTATATGCACATACTTTTGTATATGTACATGTACTATATATACGCAACTTCGAGATATGCACATTTATTAAAGAAGCACATATATTGAAGTTGTGCATATACGGATGACATTTGGATATGTGGAAGTCGCACAACTTCTATATATGTACATCTTTTGTATCACATATGTTCCATATATGCGCAACTTCTCAAACAAATTTCATATATGTGCATATACGAAAGCACGTATAGGAAGTTGCTCATACACGAAAGATATATGTATATACAAAGGCTACATATATAGAGAGATTGAAGTTGTGTACAACTTCTATATAATTGTAGCTTTAGTATATGCACATAGATGGATGTTGCTCATATATCCGTAGGTGCACATATATAGAAGTTTCACATGTATGGCAGATGCGCATATACATAATTTATGCACAACTTTGAGTCATTGTATATGTGCAACCTCCATATATGTGCAATTTATGTATATGCGTAACTTCAATATATGCACATGTTTGTTTGTGCACATACATAATATATATCGATATATGAAATATGTGCATATAAGGACGTTATCTACATAGAGGTTGAAGTTTTGCACAACTTCTGTATATGCGCATATTTTCCTTGTATGCAAAACTTCCATATATGCGCATATCTTCTATATATGCGCAACTTTTGTATATGCACAAATATTATATATTTGTGCAACTTCCATATATGTGCATATCTTCTTTATAGACACAACTTTTGTATATGCACATATAAAAGTTGTACATATGCTAGATATATATTTATTCATTGATGTATGCTATGTACAACTTATGTATATGTTTATCTTTCATAAATGTTCATATCTTCCGTATATGTGCATATATGAAAGTTTTTCATATATAATAGATACGCATATATGGAATATATGTGTATATACAAAAGTTATATGCACATATACGGAAGCTGTGCGTAAACAAAGACTATAGTATATGCATATTATGGAAGTTGTGCATAATCAAATACTATAGTATATGCATATTACAGAAGCTATCCATAAATGGACACTACCATATATGCATATTACGAAAGATATGCGTATGTACAAAGGTTGGGTATATAAAAAGGCTAAAGTTGTGCACAACTTTTGCATATGTGCATATCTTCTATATATTTTGTATATGTGCAACTTTCGTATATGCATATATGGAGAAGCTACGTGTATAAAAAAGGTTTGTGCAACTTGTGTAATATGCATATATGACAGTGTTCATTTATGCACAACTTATGTATATGCACATACCTTTTATATATGTGCAATTTTCATATATGAGCATATATTTGATATATGTTCAGTTTTCATATATGCATATATCCTTCATATATGTGTAACTTTCATATATGAAGTGGTAGTTATAAGTTAGGCCCTTGGTTTTGTGGCCCCTTCTAAATTATTGTTTGGATTGATCGAGTAGCATATCAGTTAGCTCTACTTGGTGATATACGTGTACATAATTTATTCCATGTCTGTTTATTAAATAAATATATACATCACCCTAGACATATAATACAATGGAAAAATTTACAGGTAATACAACCAAATAATGTTAAAATATGAATTAACCAATCATTGTGAGTGGTAATAATATTTGGTATTTTGATTGTAGGTCATATGAGACTCGAAATTTCTAGTCGATCCCATGTATGTTCTGGATCAAAGAGAAACAACATTGTGGAAATGAGTTATCCCTTGTGTTAAGGTGAAATTGTAGTGCTTTAGCTCGAAGTAGGCTACCTCGGAAGATGAGAAAGCCACCCAGAAAACATATCGAGGCTCGTTTCGAATGCAAGGAAACACCAAGGAAGGTGTTATTCCTGAGGGGGAGGAGATGTAATGCCCCTCGCTTAGTGGGGTAACTTTAAGAATTTACCTGTTTTACTTTAGCAAGTATGGAAGGCGACTTAATTAAATAATTATGGACACATTGGGATATATATATAATATATATATTGCAAAACAAAAATTAGTTAGAGGTCACTGTCATGTTGGGATGCAAGAGAAGATCTCACATTGAAGTAGTTAAAGAAAAATAAATAGTTAAGGCTGGCGGTTAGCAACCAACCTTTGAGAAAGAAGGAGGCCAAAAGGGTTTGGGGAAACCGAGGCAAAAGGAGGAAAAATGGGAGAGAAAAAATTAATCCTAGAAGACACTAGAACAAGTGTTGGGCACATCATTAATGCGAGATCTAGAGTTGGTTTTCCAATGAGACTCTTTGAATGCCAATGACTAGAGTTGATTATGACCAAGTCGTCCTTAAGCAAAACTGTTATTTTTTTCATGTTTTTGAGAGTGAGATTAGCTCGGGGGAGTGTGGGGGAGCACCAGGAGCGAAACTAGTACTCGTAGGTTGGGTCGTGTATTGATGTAGGAGCATCCAGCTCACAGTGACGAGGCAGAAAGGACTCCAACCAGGTTCACAAGTGAGGAACTGAACTGTTAAATTCTATTGGGAATAATTTTTATTTTATTTTATTTTACAAGTCAGCAACAGTTAGATGTCTTATTTTTCCAGTTTAGGATTACTGTAGTTTCATTGTTGATTAAAAGGTAGTTTATGTAATTAGGAAAAATAACCCTTAACTATTCCTACAAGTCTTGTAATGTCAAAATGATTATAGTTACGGATAGAAACAGAAGTTATGTAACTATCTTTGTAACAGAAAAAAACAAACTACAAGCCTTAACCGAAGATAGAGGGCTATAAAGCCAAAAATACATGTAATGAAAAAAGTTCAGTTCAGAAGAGAATAAGTGGAGTGAATTTATAGAAGTTATCAAGCATTCAAAACCACAGAAGTACTGTCCATCGAAATTGCCTACTTAATTATTTGTTGATCTCTCATTCATATTTTTCATCATTTAACAGACTGTTGTATTATTATAAATTAGCATACTGTCATGGCTACTATACAAGCATAAGTTGCAGTTAAATTTTAGACAAGCAGAGAGAATCTTAAACAAAATTCCAAGTCATAAGATAACCAGTCTCGTTCACAGTTGAGCGCATAGCAATATAATTAAGGACAAGCAAATACGTTCAACGCACAACAATGTAAACGAAAGTCAAGCAAACAAGTTCGAATGCCCAACAACGTAACCGAAAGACAAGCGAAGAAACCACAGGTAACAGTTACCATACATTTCTTTCATCAAAACGAATTTCATTTACATTGTCCAGAATAGCAGTTCATAGCTAGAATCAATAGGGTCGAGTTCCCTCACATATACAGAGACCAACATAGTCACGGCGACTGTCAATACGACCAAAAATTACAACCATACAGATCAAACACAAAACCCTAAGTTAGGGTTTGTAATAGACTAGCAACAGGGTCACGTTGGAGCCATACTTAAAATTGAACCAGAACGACAATGGTAAACAGAGGACCATACAGTGACCAGACAATAAACTAGCGGACGGGCCGTCCTCCAAGCAGTGACCATCATTCAACAAAACAGAACAAGTTTCAGGCCTACCAAAATATACGCAACCGAATGTCATTGAATACAGGGAAATACGCCATCCAGGTCGCATGTGAGGACCTGCAAGAACCAAGCGTAAATTAGCTCGAGCCACAGAGAGAGTACATAGGGGCGAAACCCTATAGAAGTAGCATAAAAAAAACTGAGAACAAAGACGAACCCTTACCTGAAGGACGCGAGAAGAAGCCATATTCGGAACAGAGGACGCCACCGAGCCACTGAAGAGAAAAGGAGCAATTTGGGGTTAGACCCAGAACGAGGAGCAGCTAAAATTGAATCATGGAACAACAAATTTTACCTGTGATAAACTCAAGGTGCTTCCTGCATAACCCTGTGCTTGTAGCCACAGTCAAGGCAGCGTCATAAGAAGGCGAACGAACCCAGAAAAATTACCAGCAGTCGAACTTGGAATGATAAACCAGAGAACCAGTAACATACACATAGACTGAATAACGAACGCTACATGACAGAACATGAAGATTGAATTCGAGCCACAATCGACTTACGACCAACCACAGTCACAGTGACAATTACAAGCAAGCAAACAACCAGTATTCTACCGAAGACATAGCCAACAAAGTAACAGGGCGAATTACCGAAGAGCGAGCACAAAAACCAGGTAAGAAACCCCCATAGCCAAACAGCATTGTTTCGAACAGGCAGATAAGTAACCAAACGCGCAGCGAAGGCCTCAACCAACAACCAGAACCAGTCCAAACACAGTAAATTGCCATGAAATTGCATTACAGAGCCGAGGGAACCATAGCACAGCGCACCCATCATTTTCCATACTCAGAGCTCACAAACCCTCAGAGCAAACAGAACAATAATCCAAGGAGAGTCGAGAAGGCGCGTGAAGTTAGGGTTGAATAGCTTACTGAGGCAGGGAACTGCCACATTAACCATTGCATTCAATGCCCAGCTACCACAACCACAGAGCCGCGGGAAAACAACAACCTACCGCCACGTCAACAAACCAAATATAACATAAAGCGCAAAAGCTACGCCAAGTGGGCTGGGTCCCATCATGTATCCTATTTTCCTGTGATATGTAACTCATTGTGTGGCCCTATAGATAATTATCTATAACATGCATGTTAAATACTATTTATGGAAATATATATGAGTCTTTGTCGAAAGTTACATGGAATCAATGTGTTTGAATTTGTGAATTTCACTCTTTTTAAAAAAGGCATGGTAATTTATGAGTCGAAACAAACCGTATTCATTGGAATCAATGTGTTTGAACTTATGAGTTTATTCTTTAAATGAGGCATAAAAATAGACAAACAATAATCAAGGAAATCGAAGATAGATATAAATATAGATATATATATATGTGTGTCTAGAGTGAAATGTTGTATTGATTGAAATATTATGTATGTATGTAAAGAAAACATGAATAAGACATGTACCATAGATTACTCTAGCCACAACGCAAATTGTTCATGGTATATAAAACACATATTATCGAAAATGAAAATGAGACTTGTAAATGCAAAATCGAAGGATGGGTTAGTACTGTAGCGGGGTTGAAATCCCTACCTCTGGACAATACCCTTAAATGGTTCTAAACTTCTATCAACCCTCATTCGAAAACCCTTAAATTGAATCTTGTGTCATATGCCTCTTTTGGTTCGAAAGTTGGAAAAAGAAAAGAAACTTTAACCGGAAAACAAAAAATAGTGGCCATGTGCCCAATTATGTTACACTCGATGCACTTTAAAAGATGGAAACCTTGTTCCTTAATATCATGGCTGAGAAGGAGTAAAACCCAGAATTAAGTATGACCACACGTGAGCATTTAAGCTGATAGTTATGTTGATTGCATTCTAAGGATTCCAAGTAGTCCAAGGCAGTATCTCATCCAGCTCTCATCCAGCTTGTCTATAGAGGAAAAAAAAATTAGTGAGTGAACCCATTACTTAGCGAGCATGGCATAACAAAACAATGAAAAGTAGCTGACAATAGCTAGAGCTGAAGAGGAGAGGAAAACATCTTACCCAAAATTTTGAGGGCAAAGAACCGGAAAGGTTCCCTCGGTGAAAGATGAGGCAAATCCCTCATTGGTCTTGCATAAATTAAACAAAAGAATAAATAATTAGGTGTTGGCTCAACCTGTGACCTGTAATAATCAAACCATTTAAAAAAGAGAACACACCTTGCGAATTGTAGCGAGCAAACAGGTTTGATATGTGCCTCTAGCATAAAACCCCATTAGAGCATTAGTCCAACACAGACCCTTGCTCAATTGCAGAGAGAAGGAGAGAAGCGAGAGTCGAACAGAATGGGCCAGGTGGGTCACAAATTAGAAGGTGGTGGTTATTCACTAATAAAAATAATAATATCCATTTTTAAGGTCACAGTCAAGCCAGACACCAAATTGGTGTATGAGACCCCCTTGTTTGTGGGACAAGGGACCCACCTCCGCGCAGCGATTTGACTGCTAAGTCTACGAAGGCATACATACTCTACTCCCTTCTGGTTTTGAACCTGTAACCTCTTAGGAGGAAACACATGCTCTTAACCATTAGACCCACTAACCTCCACACATCCATCTAAACCATTTATTTGATCAGTGACATTCTTTTATGTGGTGAGAATCCCAAAGAATGGATCCACCATTGACCGCCTTGAACACTTAATGCACAGACCGCCACATGGAGCAAGAATCCTCTACGTCATGCATCAGGGTTGGGCATTGATAGCCTGGAGGTAAGCTGGTACTTAGGAGAGTAAGTGGTTAGAACATTAAATCAAATCAATTTAAATACAATTACTATTAAACCATGAAAATTATGGCACGGGGTGTAGTGTAATAAAAACAAACAAACGAGTGTTTCACTTATAGTAATAATAATAAATTGTGAATTTTATTTGTATGTTTATTAAATTTTATGTAGCGTAACATTAATTCATTTGTTTCATTTACACGGTATTTTCTTTTGTGATGAGGCTACATTACATTATTATTTTATTTTAATTATAAATTTCTAATTGCTAAAATTTATAATTTATGCTTCTAAAAAAAATAGAAACAAAATATTGTCTTAAACTTAATTTATTGTAGTCTAATTAATAGAAGAAATGAATTTTTGGCCTAAATTTACAATAAAATTAATAGTAGAAATGTGATTTCTTATTATTTAATATACAATTTTGAATACATAAATGAATTTGGCACCCTAAAAGCCTCTATGCAAAATAAACAACTTAATAAAATGATTTTTAAAAGTTGTATTGAATTTTCAATAAAATGTTTTGAAAAGAGTCTTTCATTTCTTAATTAGTCCTCAAGAACTTCATTCATAAATCTTGATAAAAGATGTCATAAATTTAATTATTAATCTATTTATAAGTTATAATATTGATTAATTTATTTATTATAATATTAAATTTTAATATAAATTGAGACGGACATCTTCATCTATATTATTTATTATAATTATTGTTTAAATATTTAATGAGTCATTTGTATTTGCTTTTATTAAATCAATAATACATAGATTTATCATACATATAATTTGTATAATAAATTTAATATTTGTTAAATTCAATCATCTTACATGAATATTAGTTTATATTTTATTAATAATAATTAATTTTAAAAATATGATTAAATTATGATTTTTTTAATTGTTTTTAAATTGAATAATATATATAAATATAACTTGAGTCTATAACTTACTAAACCATTTATTTTTATTTATTGGATTTGATTACGTTAAAGTAGCGTTTGAAAAAAAAAATTGCCCCTGGTTTGGTTATAGCCAATAATTTTGTACTCGATATCTATTTAATTTATTAGTTATTGTCTTTGGTTTTGTACTTTATATTTCTCCAATTTATTAATTTTTGTTCATTAAATTTTCTGTTATAAAATAAGATGATCGAGATAGATCATTGTTAGGTGGAACTATTTCACTTTCATTTATGTTTTAGGCAATACATAGAGATGATACTCTTGAATCTTTCATCATCATTGGTGATGTCCCAAGTGTGTGATTTTGAGCAATATGCATAGTTATACCTTTTCTTCTGTTTTTATGAAATCTACAATGTGTTGCTTCTACATGTTTGTAAAGTAGTTTTGGCGATAATTGAATCAATGATTTATCTTTGTAAGCTTTAGAAAAGAGAAACTCAAAGTACAGGTGGATAGTCAGGGAAATGTCATCATCAGTGGAGAACATGTTGTGAAGGAAATCGAGGAAAAGGTGAAGGTGGGAGGAAGAATGGAGAAAATGCAAAGAATTAGAAAGGTTATTGGCATCTCAAAATATGAATAATGATGGGTGCATGGTGGCCACCTTTAGGGATCAAACACTCCAATTCTCCTTGCCTTTATATCACATATTTGACCAACAGAAATGGGATGTCATTCCCCCTAGTGGAAAACCAATTCAATCTACACAGTCAAAGGACAAGAGGTTGTGTTCCATAGGACAACAAGATTTGATTAAGGTAAAATTAGGGGTTGCACAAGACGATCAAATACCAAGACAGCCAGAGGCGATTCGACAAGATGATGATAAGAGAAAAGGTAGTGCAACTACTAAAGAATTGAAAAAAACAACGGAAGGGAGAAAAACAAAAGTGACTAAGCTTTGAAAAGAATTTCCATATGGGGAACAACAAATATAAAAATATGCAAAGACTAGCGCTCTAGACGAATCTCAATTTATACAATAAAATCCAAAGAAAGAGGAAGAAGAAGCGAATGAAGCTGAAGAACAAAAAGGTGAAAATGAAGATGGAATTTCAGAGAAACAATTTCCAATTCCTTATTTCCCTAGACTCTCATCGATTTTCATAAGATGATATATTATTTTATAATCATAAGCTATTCATGGAATCTTCCTGTAATGGTTTCATGTTGAGGCTAATGCATCTTTCCCACCATAAACTATCGTATATGTGCATATATATAATTTATGCATATAAGGAAGATGTTTGCATATATGGAAGGTGCACATATATGTAATATATGTGCATATACAAAGGTTGAATTTGTGCATAACTTGTGTATATGCACATATATGGAAGCTGCGCATATACGGTCGATGCACATATACAGAAGTTGCACATATACTGAAGATGTACACATCTTCCTTATATGCTCATATCTTTCCCATACACACAAATTTTATATATGTACATATATTTTATATATGTGCAACTTCTGTATATGTGTAATTCCATATATGCAACTATAGAAAAGCTATGCATATACAAAAGTTGTGCGTAACTTTTCTAATATGCATATATGAAAGTCTCCATTTATGCACAACTTTCGTATATGTGCATATCCTTCATATATGTGTAACTTCCGTATATGCACATATCTATTTTATATGTAGATCTACCATATAAACAATCTACTATATATACACAAGTTCGAGATATGTACATATATTAAAGAAGCACATCTATGGAAGTTATGCACATATGGATGACATGTGCATATGTGGAAATCACAAAATTTATATATATGCACTTCTTTTTTATCACATATCTTCTATATATGCACATATATTTTGTATATGTACAACTTTCAAATATGTGCATATATGACAACACATATACGGAAGTTGTTCATACATGAAACATATACGTATATACAAAAGCTACATATATATAGAGGTTGAAGTTATGCACAACCACTGTATAATCGTAGCTTCTGTATATGCACATATATGGAAGCTAGGCATATCCCATAGGTGCACATATATATAAGTTGCTCATGTGTGGAAGATGTCCATATACATGATTTATGCACAAGTGTATATGCACAAACTCCATATATGTGTAATTTATATATATGCATAACTTCCATATATGTTTAATTTATATATATGCATAAATTCCATATATGGACATATTTGTTTGTGCATATACCTAAGATATATGCATATATAAAATGTGTGCATATACGTAACTTATGTCTATAGAGAGGTTGAAATTCCGCACAACTTTCGTATATGTGCATATATTCACTATATGTGCATATCTTTTGTATATGCACATATATTCTACATATGCGCATATCTTCCTTATATACGCAACTTCTTTATATGCACATATGAAAACTGCACATACACTAAATATATATTTATTCAATGATATATGTTATGCACAACTTTTGTATTTGTGTTTCTTTCATAAATGTGCATATCTTTAGTATATGCATATATCTGGAAGTTGTGCATATATAGTAGATGCACATATATGCATATACAGAGTAGATATGCACATATACGAAAGCTGTGCATAAATGGAGACTGTCGTATATGCATATTATGATTGTTACGCACAAATTATGTATACGAAAGATATGTGTATATACATAGGTTGTGTATATATGAAGGTTAAAGTTGTGCACAACTTCTATATATGCGCATCTATGGAATTTATGCATATACGGTAGACACACATATACATAAGCTTTGCATATATGGAGAATGTGTGCATCTTTTGTATATGAAAGACTTTCATGTATGTGAATATCTTATGTATATTCTGTATATGTGAAACTTTCGTATATTCACATATATAGAAGCTACGTGTATACAAAAGTTGTGTGCAACTTCTGTAATATGCATATATGGCAGTGTTCATTTATGTACAACTTTTGTATATGCGGATATATTTTATATATATGTAATTTTTATATATGAGCATATCTTTTATATATGTGCAATCTTAATAAATGCACATATCCTTCATATATATATAATTTTCGTATATGTGCATCTATTGTACATGCACAACTTCCAGATATGCACATATATAGAAGATATGCACATATATGTAAAAATCATATGGACGAAAATTATGCATATATGGAAGACATATGCATATACAAAAGTCACATAACTTCTATATATGCACTTCTTTTATATCATACATCTTTTGTATATGCACGACTTCAATCTATACGCATATCTTTTGTATATGAATAACTTTTGTATATGCACATATACAGAAATACATATATATAAATTGCACATATACAAAATATATACTCATATATGAAAGGTGCGGATATACTGAGGGTACATATATACAAATATTGAAGTTGTGCACAACTTATGTATATGCGTAGCCTCCGTATGTGCACATATATGGAATTTTTGCATATACGACAGATGGATATATATAGAAATAGCACATATACATAATTTACGCACAACTTTCAACCATTGTATATGCACAATTTCTGTCTATACACAACCTTGATATATGCACATATCCATTTGTACATATACGTAAGGTATAAACGTATACATAAGTTGTGCCTATACAAATGATGAAGTTATGCGTAACTTTCGTATATGCGCATATCTACTGTATATGCACAACTTTAGAAGATATATGTACAACTTTCATAAATGTGCATATCTTTCTTATATGTGCAACTTTTGCATATGCACATATACTAAATATATATTTATTCATTGATACGTTCTATGCACAAATTTCGTATATGTATTTATTTCATATATATCCATATATTCTGTATATGTGCATATTTTTAACTTGTGCATATATAGTAGATGAACATATATGATATATGTGCATATACAGAAAACATATGTGTATATGGAGGTTATTCATATATAGAGGATATGCGCATATATAGAAGATATACACATATATGGAAATTGCACATATACTGAAGATATGGCAATATATGGAAGTTGTGCATAAATGGAGACCATTGTATATGCATATTACAGAAGTTGTGTACAACTTATGTATATTCATAGCTTTTGTATATGTGTATATACGAAAATTGCACATATATGGAAGTTTCATATATACATAAGATATGTGCATATGCGAAATATATGCATATATATGGAACTTGTACATATATGAAAGATATGTGCATCTTCCTTATATGTTCAGCTTCCGTATATGTGCATCTATCGTATATGCACAACTTCCATATATGTGCATATACATAAGTTGTACACAACTTCAACATCCATATATACACAAACTCTATATATGTGGAACTTCCATATATACACATATCTTCTATATATATATATTATCCAAATGGAAGTTTACCACTTATGGTGAGACTTCGATGTAGTGTATAAATAAATTGACCTGATTGATTTCCTTTGGTGGAAATAATATTAAATGTTAACTTTGAGCTCCACCATTTTTTATAACCTAATATTATGATATTTATTCCACCATGTAGATAATGATATGAGCATCTTGGTCTATGATGTTATCAAACAAGTCGAGTAATTCCTTTTTTATTCAATAAGGCAACCATTCAAGAATGATCTTTAAAATATTATTCGAGTGATATTTGTTTCTCTTGCTCTGAGCTCTGAAACATATTAGATAGGTACTTTAATAATTGTGAATGTTGTTATTATCGTGACCATGGGCTAAGAAAATAAATTTGCGGTGGAAAGAGCATTAAGGCCCTTAAAAAGCTTGCATGTGATAAGGGTTCAACACTTACAAAGGACGCACTTAACAGGCATCTTTTATGTAGATATCAATGATTAGAAAGTCCATATTTTCTAATCCTGTGAATTTGGCCATGGAGTAAAGTGTCCCAATGGTGTCCAACAAATGTACATAGAGAAATGTGCTGAAAATGACCTAGAACAGCCATTGTGGGAATCCTTGAAGCTTAGAACCCTGATTGTGACGATGATCTTGTGCACATCTGTGACATTTTTGAAATAATTATATGCCTCATTCTCTGTTGTGTAGTCATTGAAGTAAGTGACCTTGGTGTGGTGGAACCATTAGAATGATTTCATAGATCATAACAAACTTCATGTTGTGCACAAGGCATCAAGTGATGATAACAAAGTTGAAGATCCCAAGCTAGAAAATTGATTTGAAATGATCATATGTTCAACTGAAGTAGAATTGATCAATGCCATTAGTGAACTGAATGTTAACTTAAAGTGCTTTAACCACGAGAATTGATTGAAAAGGAAAGACTTTACGACAGATGAGAAAAATAATCAAGATGATAAAATAGAAGTGAAAAGGAGCAAAAACACAGTGATACCAGATAGTAAGATTGATTTGTGGAGTTCGTCCCTGATGGACTACGTCTTTAGGTCTGCTTTCAAGATGGACGACCGCTTTATTAGGATTGAATATGAGGAGTTCGATTGCACAGAAAATTAGCCAGACTTATTTTGCATTCAGGCACTTCTGGTCACTGTCACAAGAAAGCTCTCTAAATTAGCTTTCCAACTCCTGTCTCGGTTTCCAATTCCGACTAACGATGCTGTTGTTACACTGAAAACAAAAACTGCCTATAACCTCCACAGTCTCCACATAAAACTTCAAAACCACTCTCTCCTCACTTCAACGAGCCAAACTAGTTTTATAACCCTGTAAATGCACTCTAGCCTCCTTAGACTGAGTTTAGGAATGAAAGAGCTAAATTTAGAGTTCAAGTGCTCGGTCTTGTCATGAATTTCCACTTAGGTTCATTAGGCCATGGTCTTCGAATTAAACAATTTCATTTTAAAACAATACAAACCCAAAAATAGCCATAGGTTATCCTGGCGGTTAACTAACGATGTGCTCTTGACTAACTGCCCATGTGAACAACAGGTTTCATTGGCAGTCGACTCGCTGACTACCACCTGCGCAGTTACCCTCCGGTGGTTCTAGTCTACAGTTGTGGTGTGTTGATATGTTTGCGGTTTTTATGCTGTGGTTATGTAACCTCCGCCCATTTTATAGTTGACTGCCATGGTTCTGCCACCTGTTCACATGACAGTGACTCACGCTATGGTCTTCAACACAGTTATGCTGCTATCTGCTGCGATGAATGGTAACTGTGAGTGGTGTTCACATTTGCGATCCCGCTGTGATCTCCAAGCATGACGGTCAGGATTGTTTTATATATATTTTGCAATGTATTTGTTATACAATGTGCTTACTACATCTTAGGGTTAGGTTTAGTGTTGTAGACTTAGGTTTTACATTGTTTTTCACAATAGGATAGTATACTAAGTGTGGGGCTTAGGTTTATTACAATGTTTGATACAAGTATTTTAGGACTTGGTACATAAAATTGACATAACCATTTTTTACAATAGTTTGTCACAATGTGACATCACCTAAAGGCCACATCATTCAACCACACATTATTGATTACGATTGGACAATGCCCATGCCCATGAACTGTATGATGACGATGAACTGAACCTATGCAACGGATCTCACAAGATCCTCCTGGATCAATCCTCTCCACTTGAAAGCTTTTGGACCACCAAAGTTTGATTTTAAGAAGATATCAAGTGAGGGTACAGTTCCCTCACTTTTTTTATTTCCATCCAACTTGCCTTGCTCGAATTCATTTCCTTCAGTACTTCTCAAAGATATTCAACATCTCCACACCTCGAAGATCGAATCTCCCTGCAACTCGTTCATATACTCAAGTGCCAAATCATCAATAATCGGAATCTGTTTATCTTCCTCAGGATCCATGATCATCAGAGGTTCATACAATTTTAGATTTTCCACATTTACAACTGAGTAAGTTCACATGTAAGGAGGTAAATTAAATCGAAATGCATTATTTCCAATCTTTTCCATAATCTTAAAAGGGCCATACCTAATCGCCGACCTGAAAACGATGATCGGCTCGATGCTTGTCATGGCACATTTTATACTTGGCCTCGCTCTTCTCTAACTGATCCTGCACTGCTGCATGTATTTGTTGTATCCGTTGAATGAACTTAACTTCTTTGTTCGCATCATCATGTTCACCCACTTTATCCTCTTCACTAGACATGAAATCCATCGGTGACTTTAGTAGATACCCAAAACATGTTTCGAATGGCGATCGATTAGTTGATGAATGTAAGGATCGATTGTGAACATGTTGCACATAAGGTAAAGATTCATCCCACAACTTAGGATGTTTATTGCAATAACCTTGGAGAATATGTATGAATGTCCTATTCACCACTTTGGTCTTTCCATCAATCTGTGGATGAAAAGTTGTGCTTTTTTTTAGCTTTGATTCCATGAGTTTTCATAAGGTGGACCAAAATTCTCCTACAAAATGAGTGTCCTCATCAAAAATAATTGAAGTAGGTAACCCAAAATGAACCCATACCTGATCGAAGAATATATTTGTAGTCTAATCAGTTGTCACTTGCTTTTTGCATGGAACAAGAATGCACATCTTGCTGAATCTGTCAACCACTATATAAAGGTAAGCATGCCCTCTCTTGGACATAGGAAGCCCTTCAAAAAAAATCCATGGAAATACTGTCCCATGGTCGTAAAGGAACTAGAAGTGGCATGTACAAACCATTATTGCGATTGCATGGAATGTTGGTCGAACACATCACACATCCTTTAATGTATTTAGCAAGAGTTTCATACATATGAGGCTAATAACAATACCTTTGAACTTGTGCCATTGTTTTGCTTACTCCAAAATGTCTTGAAATGCAAGAAGAATGTGCTTCCTTGATAACATGCGCTCTTTCTGTCTTTGGTATACATAACTTACCCAGATGATATAAAAACCTTTCATGAACATGATAATTGATCTCTTCCACCTGAGCACCGTGAGTTAGTGATTCATAAATATCTTTGAAATCAACATCCGTACTATATTATTCTATATAAATTTCATGCTTTAAAAATCTACTATGCAGCATACTGAAGCATTCAAAGATGGTCTAGACAACATATCAAATACTTTGTTTGTGACACGTTTCTTGCACTTAATTACTAAGTGAAATTGAGGAAGAAATCCCATCCATCTGTAATGATGAGATTGTTGTAACTTATTTTGAGAATGAAGGTATTGAAGTGATTGATCATCTGTGTGAATTGTTGTTTCCTTACCCATTAAATAATGTTTCCACTTCTTAACACTTTAAACCAAAGTAAACAATTCTTTATCATATGTCGGATAATTCATTACTACCTTAGAAACAGTTTCTGAATGAAAACAATTTGGTTTCCCTTTTTGATGTATTACTACACCCATTTCATAACCACTAGCATCTATTTCAATTTCACATGGTTGTTGAATATTTGGTAAAGCTAAGATTTGTGTTGTGACTATTTTTTGCTTAAGTGTATCAAAATATTTTTGTTGTTTACCTCCCCTCTGAAAGGGAACTTTAGAACCTCTTAAAGCATGTAATGGTGAAGAAATCAAAGAAAAATGAGCAATAAATTTTCTCCAATACTGAATTGCACCTAAAAAACTTCTAACTTCAGTTACATTCTGTGGTCTTGGCCACTTAAAAATCACATAGATTTTAGCTAGATCTATTTTTAAACTTCCACCTCCAACTATGTAACCAAGATAATTCAGTGAAGTTTTCCCAAACTCACATTTGGAAAGTTTAAGGTACAACCTTTCTCTGTGCAATACTTCAAAAACCTGCTTAACATGCTCTTCTAAACTGGAACTAAAAATTAGAATGTCATCTAAGTAGATTATGACACATTTATCAATGTATGGGTGGAAAACATCATTCATAACCTGCATGAAAGTTGTTGGTGCATTACACAAACCAAAAGGCATTACTAACCATTCAGATAGTCCCTCCCTAGTTTTGAATTCAGTCTTCGAGATGTCATTTTATGCTATGCGAATGTCATGATATCCACTTCTTAAATCTAACTTAGTGAAATAAACAACATTTTTTAGTTGATCAAGTAAATCATCTATCATGGGAAGAGGATACCTATCTTTTATTGTTATCTTGTTTAAGGCCCTGAAGTCGACACTCGTCCTCCATGTCCCATCTTTCTTAGGAACCAAAATTATGCATGAGCCACATGGAGATGAACTAGGTCGTATAAAACCTTTTTCAATCAATTCTTGAATTTGTTTCTTTATTTCTTGGTTCTCTATAACTGATAGGCGATACATTCTGATATTAGGAAGAGGGGCATCAAGCATTAATTGTATTTCATGTTGTATTTCTCTTTTAGGAGGAATATTTTTCGGTTCCTTAAATAAATTTTGAAAAGAATCTACCACTTTAACCAATCTATCTTTGAACTTAGATTCACAACCTGAAAAAACATCCTATCGATCCTTATGTTGTTCTTTTACAACCATAAGTACATATTTCTCACTTGAACTTATTAATCTCTTCATCTGATTAATTGAAAGTAAATCCAAGTGTGTTTTAAGTTTATATGCCTTGACAATAAATTCAATCTCATCTTCCTTAAGATGATATTTATGCTCTTTCCTATAAAATGTTGCATCACAATCATAGAGATAAGGACTTCCAAGCACTACTCCACATATATCTGCTAGAATCACACCTAAATCCACTTCATCAATGTAGTTATTTGTTATGGCAAATTTTAATCGACACTACTTTGTGACATTAATATGAGTCTCTTTATTTAGCCAACCTAGAGGGTATGGTCTTGGATGATTATGTGTTGTTGGGCATGGAATCCCCCCAAGGCATGTTTTCGGGCTCAAAGCCTAAGTTTTGACTGAATTTTGTTGTAAAGCTCTGCGAATTGCGGGTGCGGAGCGCAGAAGTATGATAGAGTCACAAGGTTGTTTGCCCTAGTTTTGTAATGTAATGTGGGTTGGATAGACCTGCCCATGGTCTCCGGACCATGGGATTGCATAAATAGAGTGAGGCTCTAAGTAGGAGAGAGGTAGAGAAGAATAACAAGTCTAAGTGATCGAGTCACAAGTGCAAAGTGTGTCTTCGAGTCGTAGAGTAGGAGAAGGCTCTACAGCTGAGTTTGCAGAGGCCCATTAGTCCGCAACTAAGTTCTCAGACCCCTGCAGCTGAGTGAGCAAGGTGGAGTCGATTCTGTAACCGAGGAAGGAATTAATAAAGAGGTTTTATCATAATTTTGTGTATCTGTTCTTCGATTAATGCATGGTTGATTTGATTTGCAAATATATTGTTTATTTACTGTGCACACTTGTATGAATTGTTTATATTGTTAAGTATACTTAAAGCAATCAAGTAGGAAAAGTTAAGTTACTAACATTGGAATACCATTTAGCTCTTGGGTAATAATGCAGAGCGTGATGTTCAACCCCTCAGTAGGGCTGCACGAAGGCAGTGTATCAGGCTGCGAGGTAAGGGAAAGTGCATGTAGCAACTAGCGCGCAGGGTCAAACCATAGACCACTTGAACTCATCAGACATCTCTAGGGTGTGGAAACCTAGTTCTAGCAGCCTCCCATACTACTTCAGGTGAGACCTCAATTCACGCTCTGCGAACTGTTGCCGAAAGGGCTAGTAGTTCAAAGATTTTTTTGGCTAACTTAACTTCGAAACTAAGTCAGGCTCAATAAGCCAACAAATGTTTCAGTTGTCAGGACCGGGATCTACATAAGAGATGTATGATATCTATCACTAGAATCCGAAAAAGAAAGGAATTGAAGAGTGGTTGGATAGGAAGATTCACGAGTTCGCGGCGCAGGAAAACAAGAATCCGCGATTATCAAAGGAAGAGTGGTTAGAGTGTTACTTATATATATAAATCCACAAATTTTTCTTTGCATCCTTCCCCTTTGAGTTGTACGAGTGGATCGCGAAGCTAGCAGACAATCAAGGAAGGTGTAGGCTCGACAAGCCTATTGTGTGGATTCTAGAGTTAGTGCGCAGACTAGAAGCATTGGAAGATAAGATCGTGCGTGTTGTGGATCACTGGCTCAATAAAGTTATATGGGGATTTATCACCGAGTTCAAGGTAGATACTTCAGTCAACTATATCGAAGCATAGCGATGCTTTCTCAAAGGACTGCAAGGTAAGTACGTTAAATCTTTGAACACTTGGATTACAATGCTACTTTGTGAAAAGCGGGCTATGTGAATAAATTTATGTTTGGGGCTATGCGAAGTGGGAGGATCTACAAAAACGAAGGTAGCGCAAAACTAGAAGCTAGCACCTTGATCTCACATCTGTGAGAAAGCAAGGAAGAGCTCGCGAAGGTCTCACCAAGAAGTGTGATTAGTTTGATAAAGCAGCGAATTCTATGGATACCACTTGCACCTACACCATCACGAGTTTCACCATCTTCACCTCCATCTTCGCCCACACCACCTCTGCTACCACCACAGTTCAGTATGGCAAGTACGATAAAATTGCTGATGTTCAAAGGAGTAGGGAATGAAGATCCAGATAAGTTTTGGTTCATGGTAACAGCTATATGGGAAGTGTAGGGAGTCACAAATGATAATATAAAGAAAGCAATGCTGGTTAGTGCTTTTCAAGATCGCGCACTGACTTGGTACATTAAGAAATCCAATGACAATCCAAACGTAGGGATCACGGATATCCAAGCTGGGCTAAATAGGGAATTTAGCAAGACAAAATCAAAGACACAGTCGATTATTGGATTTAGGGAAATCGCGATTCTTCCAGGCGAGACCCCTTGGAGCTGGATCAGAGACTGAAGGGTATGATTCGTGAAGCTAACATGACCTTGACAGATGGGCAATACTGCGCATGGTTTGTAGCATCGCTAATGCCGCATCTAAGGAACACATTGTCATAGCAAAAGCTATCCACTCAGACCGAGGCCTTGGAGATTACAATGAGACTACACGAGACCTCGATACAAGATCCTAACCTAGGAGTTCAACAGATCCACGCACAGTTGAAAAACTTCTGTCTTGAGATGAAGAGTTTGAAACAAGAAAGGACAGCTCACTCAGAAGTGTGCGAGGAGGTATGGTGCGTAAAGTGCAAAGGCCAGGGACATGACAAGGACCATTGTCCAGTCTTCGTGAACTACCTAGCGGGAGGAGGACCAATGCCATTGAGACTAGACGTACAAGTAAGACCGAGCACGACACTTGCATTATGGTGCATGATTTGTCAGATAGGAGGGAAGCATGTTATAGATAACTTCCATCTATTACAGAAGTATATGCAGACTTCTCAACAGTTGTTATGTAATTTTTGCAGGTCAGTAGGCCATGATGAGAGTGCCTGGAGAAGTTATGAACTGATGATGGATCAAACTCCTACCTACACAGTTCAGACCGAAACACGAGCCCTCGATCAAAATGCAGGGATGGAATGCATTGGATTTCGAGGCCGCAGATGAGGTCAAGGTGGAATGGGATCAAGAAGGGGTAGCGACGAGCTGATTTGTTACAATTACTGAGGGCCAGGGCATTATGCCTGCGATTGTACAAATCCGATGAGACCATCATGCTTATATTGTACCCAGTTTGATCATGAGACAGAGGACTGTCCCACGCTGATAGCGAGGCTGCACAATAAAGGAAGACTCCAACCTCCCCCCACTCAAAACCTGCAAATGATGAAATCTGAGCTGCGCGAGGAGGACTTGAATGTAAATATCATGCTTCGAAGTGGTATCATGACTGGAGATGACAAAGGAAAGTAGCCTGAAGAGAGTGTCTGGGTTTGCAAGTCTCCAACAAAGGAACCAGAATTTGATTTGGAGCGCTTTAAGGAGACATTCATGGAATCTAGGAAGAGCTTCGCAGAGGCATCCACTTCATGTAGTAAAGACAATCTAGAACCAAAAATGGACCCATCAATGCTCACTACCTTTCTGGAGACATGCATGAAGCTGCTTTCTGACAACAAGGCTATGAAACGGCTACAAGAACTCATCATTAGATGTGCTGGGACCGCACCAGGAGAACCGCGCGTAGTCCGGAAGCTCGGGAAGAACACAACGTGAATAGGAAGAGAGATGAGATTGACCGCGCAAATCAAGGAATATGAAATGGATTAAGTGATTTTAGATCTAGGATCGAATGTGAATGTCTTGCCAAAGTAGACAAGGGAATGCATGGGGAGGCCTACACTGCAATGGTATCCTACTCAATTGAAAATGGTGAACCAGTAAAAGATCCTACCTATGGGAAGATTGCAGGGAATTACTGTAGATATTGAAGGTGCAAGCGCGCTTGCAAATTTTAAAGTCACAGAGATTGTTGATGAAAACAATCCGTATCGTGTGCTACTGGGAATAGATTGGGCCACTGACATGAATTGAGTGATAAATATAAAGAAGTGTAAGATGATTTTTGAGAAAAGGTCACTGCAAATAGTGGCACCTTTATACCCTACGGAAGGATCGCGCTACACAGAGTCAGTGCGTGATTATGATATCGATGATGATCTAGACTGTATTTATAAGATAAACGCGCAGGAGTAGGGTTGGGTGAATCCAATAGTGGGTGGTAGACTCTCGTGGGAGCACGAAACCTCCTGCACCTCAGATTCGGATGAGGAAATAGAACGATGGTAGAACCGGTTACACAAGGTAACCACGCTCAACTGTAACATGATGACAAGGTTGTTGCGCTGTGTGGAAACAGAGGTAAGAGATCTGCCTATGTATGATGGGTTGAGCGAGGTGGATGATTTCATGAATAGATTTGAAAAAGAAGTGTCGAAACAACAACGGTTCGATGCTCTGAAATGGGTATTGCACACTATGCCCGCAAGGTGGTGCGGTACGCATCAAAGAAGTTTTGAGGACTGGAGCGAATGCAGAAGGATGATGCTCATGCGGTTTGGAAATCCTCGGATGCGGATGAAAGTCAGGTATGATAGAGGAAACAGCCTGCATGCCCACCTCTCTAGATGGGTACAAGCATATGATGTGCAACTTGCACGAATGCACACCGTCCTTGCGATAGGTCCCATGACCAACTAGCAAGAGTAGGCAAGACAATGGTGCGAACGACGAATAGGAAGTATGGTCAGACCAAGCATGTAGAAGAATATTCACATAGAAGCTTTGGACAACGTACGCAAGGCACTGAACGCAGTCCACCATGTGAAGCGAACTGACTGGGACCTGCGCGTACTAGCGGTTCTATGGGTTTATAGGACCATGTGTAAAACCCTAACCGCCCAGGCACTTCTGAAGCTGAAGTATGAAGTAGAAGTTGTAACCTCTATGGAGCATGCAAAGCTTAGTCCGTGCATAGTATCACCCATAGATACGATGGTTCATGAAGCTTAGAAAGAAGGAATCACATAGCTGCAAGAAACAGAACGCATGGGACTTAAGGAAGAAATCCAACAGGGAAACCTTAGACTCCAAGAACTTGAAGAAGAAAGGGTATGGTTAAGAATGAAAAGCGCGCTGGTGGATGCGGAAGTCAAGAAGCTAGAGAACAAGATGAAGGAAGATTTTTTTTTTTTTCCGAAAAAACTAAGATGGTAAGGCAAGGTGTGTACGATCATATTGACAAGTTTGAGAACGATCGTTGTGAATTGATTAGTATGATGCCTTGTCTTGGACCGCATATTGCTAATCATAGTGGCCAGGGTAGTGCGTTGCAAACGGTGAAGTGCGCGATGCCGACCATAACAATAAAAGGTTGGGATTCTCCAAGAACCATGATGGAGGATAGGATGGAACTCCACACGGGTGGTGCAACCACCAGAGTAGACAGGGGAAGGACAGTCTTAGCGCTCTAAACAGTTGGAAGGGACTGCGGGACTATAAACTATTCTTCTGAGGGGCTGCGTGATGTTGAAGATGCGTGCAAAAGTAGAGAGTGACAAGGTCCGTGACCGTGAACGGGGGGCTGGGCTGCCATGCGGGTTGGCCAGAAAGTGATTGTTGAAGTCACTATTTGTGATGGGATGCTTGACTTGAGGTCAAATGGAGTCGGCGGAAAACATTTAAGACGTGATTTATGGGCAAGATTTGGGAAAATCTGCCACCAAGAAAGCATTAATGAACCAGAATTAGGGGGAACACTCGAATTCAAATTCAGAAAGCGCTATAGAATACAAAGGGTTTCCCAGCAAACAACACTTGGTCATTTGAAAATTGAACGATTGAGCAGAGCACTGAGTATTGTGAGCCAAGCATTGATTAAGCCCGTGAATTCACGAGTGATAGATTGCCGCACATGTACAATGACGACAATTAAGGATGGCATGGGGATAGTAGAAGTGACTGCCGAGGAGACCACGAAGGCTCTAATTGTGGGCGATGTTCCAGAAGGTGCCAAGATTGTGGAATAAATCCCGAAATCACCGCGCATGCCAAGACCCAAGAACGATAAACAAGCAATGGCTCCTATACGCGTGTCCCCACAAAACCCATTGTGCAACAAACTGTCGATGGAGGAGAAAGGGAAAGATGTCACTATAGAAACAGACGAAGAAGAAGAATATTTATAGGCCCTTATCATCGTAGAGGAAGAAAACGAAGGCATGGAGGCGGATACTCAACCTACGCACTCTGTGACAAAAATGCCCGCCTATGTCCCCCTACAAAAAGGGAAGGCCAAAGTTCCCAAGGACCTGGATCAGACCAAGAGTTTGCTCCAAACGCTGCTCCTCACAGATGGCATTATGTTTGAAGGCACGCACTTGGGCCATGTGTCGACCATGAAATTTGAATATTAGGACCTCATTGACCGAGAGAAGTTCCCTCACCTTGAGACTAGAAATCTCATGAAGTAGAACACCGTGGGGGTGGTAACAACATTAGATCTGCAGACGTGAGGTGTGGAAAATGTTGGGCTGCTGAACCTACTATAGGTGCTGAATTTCCACCATGCCCCAACAACCATTTTCGTCATCGCACAGCTACTATGCCTGGTGCATGATAGGTATTTATGGCTGGAGGAGCCTGTTAGATACCTATACCAATAGGTTTCATCTTTCATGATTGGCAGGGGAAGTGCCAATATGATCTACTTTGATGACACAAAGATCTCATATTTGCAACAGTCTTGCAGAAGCCTAATGGAGCATGTCTAACCTCCAAATCACCCCCTATCACATTCATAACTTGCATCCCTATGCCACCCATGTACACAAAGAAAATCAAAGTCTTTTGTTGGTTCTAGTTTCTTTAATAGCCACATTTCTTGTGCAAAAATTCTTTTCATTTTGATCTACTTCCCCAAAACTAAGTTAATTTCATATAAAGAACTTAGTATTCTACCTCCCTCATCCACCCCCTTTTCATCCATATTAACTACTAACCTATCATTATGTAACTCCTTATACCCCCTATCCCCCCTATTACTATGTAAAACTTGGCAAAAATCCAAAAAATCTATGTATCCCCTTCTCCGAGCATTATAGCTCTATGTATGACTTTGAAGGTCTTTGAGCGCTAAAACATTTAAGCGCAACCCAAAGAGCGCCAAAGAATTAATCCTGGGATTAATCCGAGATTTGCTCAGATTAATAACCTTAAACCCGCTTTGTAAATAAACCTTTGTAAAAACCCGTTTAACCCGTAACGCTGCAAAAACCCGAAAAACCCACTTTTTCCAAAGTTCCGCCAGGCGCGAATTTCAGAAAAAATAATATTTTATCCTTCCCCGCAGTCTGTATTACCCGCGCATCTTATCAACCCGTCGACCGTCGGATCTAGGCTCTCCCATCCAACGGCCCACATGATATCGGACGGGCCTCCGTGACCGAAAGATACCTTCCGAGAAACTGTCAGAGGGTGACGTCAGGCCTCTGCCACGTGTCACCCTTATATTCTCTCGGAGCGCCCTCTGACAATACCGCGACCGTATAGAAGGCGGTCCGAGAAAACCCTCTTACCACTCTGCAATACCGCCTGCCCACGCCAGCGCCACGACCCACCCACATCACTTCCACTTGGCACCCTGTCAGCACCCCCGACCGCCAGCGCTCCTACTTGTCCGCCACCTGTGCAATCCACGTGGACCACTCACAGACTGCCATGTCACCCGATGACATCATGCTGACGTCACCCGACCCTGACCCCACCTGATGACGTCATGCTAACATCATCCAAAAAGCGCGCCAATAAGCCAAAAAGTCCATATTTTAGCCAATTTTTGCGTTTTTTCTCATTTTCGCTGAAAGAACTATTGCTCTCCTCTGCATGAAAATTACGTCCATCTGCCGCCAACCTGCAGAAGTCGACCAAAAGAACGCTATCGCCTCCAATCCGCCTGTATTTGTCACCATTGTCGGCAATTCACCAAGTATTTACCCAGAGCATGCTTTCAGAGCTAAGTTATGTCCATATTTCTCCAGAACTGAATTCACAAGAGTGAGACAACCTATTTTTACCAATAAATCCCCGGAAAAACGAGCATTCCTCACAGTTGCAGGGTCGAATTTCACCTGTTGAACCCATATACAGTCACCCTTCCCTAAATTCCCACTCTGTCCGCGCATTCGTGGACGATAAACCTGAAAGGCATAATTGACAAGGAAAATAGAGTGGCCAGTCCCTACAGTCGCTCAATTAACTCCCTTTGAGCATTTCACACCATTGTCACCACAGTTACCTCATTTACCCTTACAGTTGGCTTTACTTCTACAAAATTAGCCCTCTGTGTTCTCCTGCCTACTAAAACTAGGTCAGTACCAAGTCATAACTACTGCTTAGCCATGGAAACACCAATAGTCCTGAATGTTCAACCTTTGAATGCCCCACACAGAGAGATAGAGTGGAAAGCCCTAGGTGATAGAGATTACCAGATGTTAGACTCCATGGCCATGACAGCCAAATTCAATATTCACCTGTTGAATGAGTTAAAGGACCAATATCTCAGTGGGGCTGACACCTTAGGAATTTGGGACTCCCACATACCCATTTACAACCTTCCTCAAGTCAATGTCCTCCCAGACTTGATAAATCAATGCATGTCGAGCTATGACCCCTGTCAGAGAGCCGTCCTCAGCCCCTCAGGCTCAGTATTGTTCCATATCACCCCTGAGGCCATCAATGAAATGCTCCACTTTCACACCACAAAACCCCTAACTCCTCTCTCCATCCGTGATTTGATAACGAAAGGGGGCAAGTTGTCCAGTGATCAGATTGCCAGGATTAATCAATTGTTTATTCAGCCTCAATATCAATCTATGAGCACTGCCCTTCCCATAGCATATCCATATCTTAATGAGCTGGGAAAAATGCTGGTAGATTTGATCAGTTACATCCTGGGTTATGGGTCATATGAGGATGTGGATGAAACCATTATGGCCATGCTGTCCATTTTCTCCCCAGGAATGCCTCCTGCTGTACATTATGATTTTGCCACTTTTATTGCCACTAAGATTCATGAGCAATTAATGAATCTGGAGAGGGAAAAGGTGTTTAAATACACCAGGTACATATATCATTTGTTCTTGTTCTATCAGCCTGATGCCTTCCCTGTCCCTCTCAAAAATCTAGATGCCCAGGGAAGCTCAAGGTCGGTTGTGTTTTGGTCTTCAGTTTGCCATCTTCTACCTTATTCACCTTACACCTACTGTGAATTCATTGATCTTTTCATTCATCCAGCTATGACCTTGTTGTTGGGCGTCCTTCCTCCTAGATTGATAGAGGAAATGCAGAGAATTCTTCAACTCTCAAAGGCCTACATCATTGGTGATTGGTACTTCTACCAACACCATACAGTAATTAGAGTATATGGCTATGATCTGAATCCCTATAGGCTGCCAAGATAAATCCCTATGAGACTCTTTTCCCTAGAGTACTTCAGGTAGTTTGGAAATGCAGACTTTGTCCATTTCCAAAGTAAAAGCAAGAAGGTGCAAACTAAAGGTGAGAAATCAGCTGGGCCCCTTTTTGTACAATAAGAAGGAGGAAGGATGGAAAGAAGCTGGTAGGATCCTAGAGACCCTCAGACTTCAAACCAGTTTCAAGTGGGTGCCTTATGACCCTAATCACTTCATTTCCCTTAGGAGAATAAAATACAAATTGGGTGGCTATGTTCATGTGAAACTGCCTCATATTGAGAAGTATGCCAATGCCTTAAGCTGGAAAGAAGGCACCTTAGAAGAGCCAATTGGTAAAGAAGAAATGCTAAGAAGAGAAGCAAGCAATCTTGAAAAAGAGGCTGACTTGGAACATTATGGGTAGGTTTCTTCCTCCTGTCAAAGGCAAATTGGAGCAGCTGCCTCATCTTCCATAGCCCAGCAGCAAGCAGCCAAAATTGCCCAACAGGAAACAAATAAAGATAAGGGCAAGCAGGTGGAGCAGGAACAACCACCTCCTAGAACAGAGGAACAAACAGGGCAACAAGTAGAAAAGGAGGTCGAACAGCAACAAGAATGGCAAGAAGAACCTTAAGAAGAGGGGCAGCCTATGCAGCACGAACAAATGGCTGAAGCCCCAGCACCTACTAAGCAACAGGCTCAAGAGAACATGCCTTCTGGGCAAGAGAAGACAGTGGAGACCTCAGTGCTTCAAAATCCACAAAAGGAGGAAAAAGGAAAGAAGAGGGACATAGAGCAGGAGACTCCCCTTACCACATCCACAAATCAAGGGGAGAAAAGGCAGAGATTAAATCCCCTCTCTGAGGAAGAAATTCCTATGGGGCAATCGTTGGCAATGGGCCCACCAAGTATGGAGGCATCTGCCAGTTCCTTTCAGCAGGAACAAGAGAGAACTATTGGAGGAGAGGTCAGCTCCTCAAGCCATCAAAGGAGACCCGAGGCAGGCATCAAGCAACATTTTACTGATATCAAGAGGAGAAATGAGCCACTCAGGCTCCAAATCTACAACCAGTTGCTAAAGATGGCCCCTACAAATCAACAGAGGCTTATGTCAGCCTATGACATCTCAGAAGGAAAAATGGCCATGAGTCATTTCATGCCCACCATGCTGCAGCCATAGTCAGCTGCAGACTATATAAGAACCAACCTTGAGGTTCTTGCAAAAGACATCCACCCTATGGACCAAATAGAACTTCATAAGCAAACGGGTGAAACGGTCTATGCAACATTGGCAGACAAAGCAATGTTGGCAAAAAGGTTGGAAAACAGGCTAAACAATATAGCTGCCCAACTTGAGTTAGAGAAAGCATCCTCCCTGGCCAAAGACAACAGGATCAAGTCTTTGGAAGATATAATTATAGAGCTTGGGCATGACCCCAAGGATCCAAAGGCCATACAAACGCTGCTAAAAATAAGAGATGCAGACCTTGCAGCCCTGAGAAAGAAGGTGAAGCTCCCAGCAACCATTCACCCCCAAATAGATGAGGTTTCTTAGCAAAAGCAAGAACAAGAGATAGCTACATTGCTGGTAGCACTACACAAGAAACTAGTGCAGACATAAGGGAGGCTGGAAGACACAGAGGCTGCACTACAGGTAGCCCTGCAGCAGAAAGAGGGAGGCCCGACTTCTTAGCCCCCTCCAGAGGTTATAAACCTTGAGGAGCCTCCAAAGATCACTCCTCCTCCCACAGAAGCAGCAACACCAGGACCATCAACATCAACAACAGCACCAGCACCATCTACAGAGCAGGCTCCGAGCCTCGACATGCAGAAATTGATGAGTGAGGTCAAGGCCCTCGAAGCCCAGATGACAGAACTGAATGGAGCCAAGGAGAATTTGGCCAAGCTGAATGAGAAGTATGAAAAATCAAAGTAGAATGTGGCTGAGAAAGGGAGAGAAATAAAAACTCTCAAAGAAAGAATAAAGGAGCTGGAGAAAGAGCTCACCCTTGACAAAGTGGTGGCTGAGATCAGGATAGTTTTGTGGACCCACATTGGCCAATCAATAACGGATCAATGGCAATACATTGAGACTATTCATGAGCAAATGGAGCTCATAGGAAAAGCACAAGGGAAGTGCATAGAGCAAGGGCATCTCTAGGCAGTATGCCTGAGATAGCCAGCAAAATGATTAATGTGCTCAATAACCGGACAGGTTCTCAGCTGGCAGCAATTGGGATCTCCAACAGGACAGAGACTATCCAGCTAATAAAGAGGGTCCTCACATTGAAAAGCCTGGTGCAGACATTGGATAGAAGAAGCCAGGACATGCAAACAGAGGTAAATAGATTCATGGACAAATTTGCAGCATTACAGGGCAGAGGTCTTCCCAGCTTGCTCAACAGTGCAGGAAAACTGCTATCACATGAGTTCTATGCAAAAAGGGTGAACACATTTGCCACCAATCAGATCAGTCAAGGATCAAGCAGCGCACAGGCAACAGGGCCAGCATCTGGGCAAAGTCTCTATGACAGAGTAGAGAATTTGTTTTTTATTATGAATGAGATTAGCCATCTATTTGAAGTGCCTCTGAACTTCTACAAATACACAGAGGCAGATGAGATGTTGGATGAAATTTTGAGGCATCAATTGCCTACACAGGAATGGTGGACCTCAATGATACAATTATTATTATAGCGGGGGGTTTCATCTAAGTTTTGTCATCGAAATATATAAGTCATCACATTCAGAAAGTGTGATACATATACTATGACCAAAAGGTGGAATGAACCACCTCAGCAGGAAGATTCGGCCACCAAAAGCAACAATGATAGCTACAGCTAGCAGGGCCGAGAAAAGCTACAGTATGACAGAGTATAAAGACACATCATTCACATCATTTAGCATTAAAGCAGAACGCTCAACCGACTCACTCTCCTCCAAAGGTCAAGAAGAGGCCTGACAGCATTAAAGACCATTTATCTTACATTCAGAGTAGCAATAACTTTCTT
>APFE030039958.1:2712-18805 GCA_000404065.3 Pinus taeda | reverse complement strand
GAAAGAAAGAAAAAGAATAGCTCAGGATTTGTCCATGGAGACACCCTGATCTCAATCTATATTCACTATAAATGTTTTCCATAACTTCAGCTGTTTAAATTGGAATTCTTAACTGCTCCAATAAGCTCTGAATATCTCACAGTCACTATTTGGTAATTAATTTATGCTACTAAGTAGAGATTATTGTTCAAATTGATATCACACTGTCTGTAACTCCACATCCCATTGTTTCACTCACTAAATCGGAAAATTATATTAACAATAGCCATCTAGCCTTGCAGCAAAACTTTCTCCATCGCAGGCACCAGAACTATCTCACTCTTCTGACTCCATATGCCCAATGGATTAGCATCTTTTGCACTCTTCATGCCCTTCTTACAACAAAAGTTCACCAACCAAAGTCTTAAACAGGAAACTAAAACTTTTTAACTAGCCTAAAATACTCACAAAGCATAGCTGAAACTTAAAGAGAGAGCCCTCTCTGATTATAGATAGGCTAGGATCTATAATCTAAAGGTTGGTTAGTGGTTACCTCGACCGTATTCCCTTGGGATTCATAGAGAACAACCTGGGTGTTAACAGATCCCATCCCCATCACGACAGACCTTATTCATCACATTTATCGGCTTCCATACAAAGGAAAGGACCCTGCGACCATATCGGAAGGGAAGAGTAGTGATTTGGCCCTCGTGGAGGCCATGAAGACGAAGTACAAGCTGGAAAAGAAGAAGAGGGGTTACACCATCTCCAGCATGAAGGACAAAGCAGTATGTGTGGAAACCCAAATCCTGGTGGGAAAAGTTATGTGCAAATGCGCGCAGAAGAGGTACCTGCACTGGTGGTTGCGCTGGCCAAGCAGTGCCGGAGGGGGTCCAGTTTAACTGGTCTGAATTCCTTTGCATGGAATTCTTAGAGAATTGTCACAAAGCCCAGGAGTAGGGTAAAACCTTCCACTATGCATGGTTGTTGCTGTCCATAGTGCTCGTTGCTGGGGAATTATCGAAAGACACTCAATTCCCCATAATTGATAGAGATTTACCAGAGGTTGTGAAGTACACTTCACTCTAGGCCACGAAGGATGCTACAAGGATACGCGATAACAAGAACTTATGGGTGCTCATGGAGATGACCATCCGAATGTGGATCAACTGTAAGTCGCAATTGTTGCCTACGGTTTACAACACTCTGTATATTTTTGCATAATTTAAGGCAGACATGCACAACATTTATATTAGGGCACACAAGGATCCAATGAAGCAGTGGACGAAGCTACCTTTTGCAGCCACCGACAGCACCATTTTCAATGTCTTGGAGGTGTGGCCTCTAGAATGGCACACCCTAAACGCTGCAGAAATCAAGAGGTCAACAGCACAAAAGAAGAAAGAGGATGCCAAGCTGTGCATCACAGAGTTGGCTGAATAATGACGGAAGGAAACAACACCAATAGAAGTACGTGTAGGGCGGGAAGCGGCACAGAAAGCAGCTGAGCAGGAAAAGGCCGCAACAGTAGTAGCAGTAACACGGGAAATAGCCATGAAGGAGGGCGAGGGCCAAACAATGCCTTCGCAGGGGCAAAAGGTAGAGGAAGCAGAAACAGTAGAAGGAAGCATGGACCCACGAATCACATCTACACAGCTGAAGTGCCAACATCCAGTAGAACGGGCAGGATCACAGAAGAAGGTCAAGGCTTCAGAATTGTCCATTGACCTGATCACCCTAATCGAGGGTGATCTACACGACACCTGCAAGAGAATGCACGATGTCACAAATGAGACTCTTTAGGATTTCATGTAGGAGCACCATATTGTGTTGGGGGCCCTCAGAGTGCAGTTGCAGGACTTACAGGCACGCCCCCCCCAGGTTGGTACCCTTTCAATCAACCTCGTAGTTGGATCCACGGCAGCAGAGTAGATGTTGTGTGCATAGATGATGAACACAATAGTGTTGTCGGAAGGGGCTTTAGTGACATCAAATGAGGCCAACAGATTTTCGGTTAGCATGATGAAAGGTTTCGATGTTAATCTAGCTGCCCTCCCACATGACACATTATATATATTGCAGGATGGGACAACGGCGGAGCTGCGCGCTAGGGAGAGCCACGTGCTCCAAGTCCTCAGCGAGCAGAAGATAAATATGGAACAACTCAGCTTGCAGCATGACGAATTGGTGTCACAAAATCAACAGCTAGTGTAGGGGATAGGAGACACTTGCTGATCCACATGCTAGCAGTAGGAGTTCGCGAGGCCAGGGAAGAAACGACCAAGGTTCAACTGGAGCTAAATCTTCAGATTGTCGAGCTGCGGTTAAAGGTGCCACTCCCTCAAAAGTTAGAGAACAACACGCTAGCACTATCATAGCGGGATTAGAGGAAATTGGAGGTGGAGTGTGAGACTACACCAACATGTTCGAAGAATCACTTGAGATCCTCACAACTCTATAAGAGGACCCCAACATCCAGCGCTTAGAGACAAAGGCGTGAGAACTCCAATAGCAGTATGACAATGTTCGAGGAACTGCGTAGACATCGGTCCTCACATAGCGGCTTGTGAGGATGCAGCAGGCTAAAGCACTGAAGGAGCAGGTGGATGCGTCACGACATAAGGAGGCAGTCCTAAAAGCGTGAATCCAGCCTTGGATTGACAAGGCCTTCACCATCACAGCAGACATCGAAGGCAAGATCGCGAAAATATAGGGGATGCACACATTGATGTAGAGAATCACCCCAGACACAGAGGTCTCAGAACAGTGTATGCAGCAGATCGAGCAAAAAACAACTCAGTGTGATGTTGACCTTCGTGTAGTTCGAGAAGAGTTGGAGGGACTCCACGCCAAGATCGTTGCGCTGACAGAGTGACTCGAGGGCGAGTCACGATGTTTTTGTTGGGGTCTTGTTGGGCATGGAATTCCCCCAAGGCATGTTTTGGGGCTCAAAGCCCAAGTTTTGACCGAATTTTGTTGTAAAGCTCCACAAATTACGGGTGCGGAGCACGAAAATATGTTAGAGTCACAGGGTTGTCCACCCTAGTTTTCTAATGTAATGTCGGCTGGATAGACCTACCCATGGTCTGCGGACCATGGGATTGTATAAATAGAGCGAGGCTCTAAGTAGGTAGAGAGAGGCAGAGAAGAATAACAAGTCTAAATGATCGAGTCACAAGTGTAAAGTGTGTCTTCGGGTCGTAGAGTAGGAGAAGGCTCTGCAGCTGAGTGCGTAGAGGCCTAGTAGTCCACAACTGAGTGTGCGGACCCCTGCAGCTGAGTGTGTAGGCAGATTCAAGTCTATAAATGAGGAAGGAATTAATAAAGAGAAGTTTTATCATAATTCTGTGTATTTGTTCTTCGGTTAATGCATGGTTGATTTGATTAGTAAATATACTGTTTATTTACTACACGCACTTGTATGAATGGTTTATATTGTTAAGTATACTTAAAGCACTCAAGTAGGCAAGGTTAAGTAACTAACATTGGAATACCATTGAGGTCTTGGGTAATAACGAAGAGCGTAACATTCAACCCCTCGGTAGGGATGTGCGAAGGAAGTGGATCACACTGCAAGGTAAGGGAAAGTGCACGTAGCGACTAGCGTACAGGGTCAAACCGTACACCACTTGAACTCATCAGACATCTATAGGGTGTAGAAACTTGGTTCTAGCACCCTCCCGTACTACTTTAGGTGAGACCTCAGTTTGCGCTCTCTGGACTATTTCTGAAAGGGCCAGTAGTACCAGGATTTTTTTGGCTAACTTAAATCTAAACCTGGGTCAGGCCCCAATAAGTCAACATGTGTCTCCAAGCCTAATTTCTTAACTCAATCTTCAGATATTAAATTTTCCTGTGATCCACTGTCAAATAATGTATCTATCTTTGTGTGCTTAGAAGTTATCCTTATGTGAAATAATTCAATCCTTTTATCCTCATTTAGATGATTTTGGTTTGAAGAAGGTGCAAAAGTGCTAGAACTTGAACCGGTATCAGAAGTTTTACCTGTTGAAACCATTGCAGTTATTTTACCTTCATCACTTGATTCGAAGCCCAAATATTGTTGGATTGTTGTATTGGTCTTATTTTCACCTTTCTTCTTTTGGAATTCTTTGGTTTGAGTTGTGGGTGAAGTTTCCAACATTTGGACTCATCATGTCTGATCCTCTGGCAATGAGTACAATTAGGTCTTTCACCTTCCTTCTGAGTTGTCGTTGATCTCTTTTGCCTTAGATTTCCCTTTCTCTTGTTGCCTTTGAAATCCTTGACTTACAATTTTCTAGATGGTTTCTGTGAAAACTTGAATGGTCTGCCACCTAATTCAACATGTATGGATTGAACACACACTTCATTAAAATCATCAAGATTAAACATCAATAACGTATGCTACAAATATGAATGTAAATTGCCAATGTATTTTAATAAAGTTTCACGTGTATCCATTGAAATACCAAGCGTGAATTCTTTCTTTATGAACTCTTGAGTAAACTCCTAAACATTGTGCTCTTTACCTTGACGCAAGTGCTACCAATCAATAACCTCTTGCTGCATGTATCCTAAAGGATATAATTGTTTCCTAAGAGCTTTTAAAAACTTAGACTGTGAAGAGATGACTTTACCTTTTCTCTTTACATCTATTTGAGTTTTACTTTCCCACCAGATTAAAGATGTTCCCCCCATTCTAAGTGTAGCTAACTGAATTTTCATTTTATCGTCAGAAATGTTCTGAATACAACAATACACTTCTAACTGCTTAATCCAGTTATCTAGATTTTCAGGATTCATTTTGCCATCATAAATAGGTAACTCAAATTTTACATCAAGTTTCAAAAGAGATGTTTTCTTAGGTTTCTTTTTTGTTTCAGAATATGAAGTGGAAGAAGAAGAAGAAGAGATAATGGAGGTGAAGGAGGTTTATCAGCCTTGCCTTTACCTTTGTCCTTCTTCAATGTCTTTCAAGAATAAGCTCCATCTCTCGCCTTCTTATCTTTGTAAAGTTCTCCAAACATCTACTACATACTCAAGAATACTTGTTGAAACTATTCCTCACCCATCTTAGTTTCAGGATTTTCACCTGCATCAGATCCTGTCATGGTCAACTTATGAGCGATTCTTCACTTTCCAATCTTTGGATCAATCTCCTCGAGGATTCCTTCTTCACGTTGCGATTTTGACCTAGTTAACATTCACTTACAAATTCAACAAACACAACATGCTCTGATACCAAATTATATGATCTAAAATGATCATATGTTAAATTGAAGTAGAATTGATTAATGCCATTAGTGAATTGAATGTTAACTTAGTGCTTTAACCATGAGAATCGATTGAAAATGAAAGACTTTACAACATATGAGAAACTTAAGAAAGATGATAAAATAGAAGTGAAAGGCAGCAAAAACATAGTGATACTAGACAATAATATTGATTACAGAGTTTGTTTGTGATGGACTAAGCCACCGGGTCCACTTTCAAGATGGGCAACTGCTAAATTAGGATTCTATCTGAGGAGGTTGATTTCAAAACAAATTAACGAAACTGATTATGCATGAAGGTACTTTTAGTCACTCTCACAAGAAATCTCTTTGAACTATCTTTCCAACGCCTGCCTTGGTTCCCAATTTTGACTCCTGATGCTCATGTTACACTGAAAACAAAAACTCCCTATAACCTCTAGAATCTGCACACAAAACTTCAAAACCACTCTCTCCTCATTTAACAAGCCAAACTAGTTTTATAACCCTGCAAATGCACTCTAACCTCCTTATAGTGAGTTTAGAATGAATGAGCTGAATTTAGAGTTCAAGTGCTCGGTCTTGTCATGAATTTCCACCTAGGTTCATTAGGCCATGGTCTTCGAATTAAACAAATTCATTTTAAAACAATACAAACCCAAAAATAAGTATAGGTTATCCTAGTGGTTAACTAATGGTGTGCTCTTGGCTAACTGCCCATGTGAAAAGAGGGTTTCATTGGTGGTTGACTCGCTAACTGCCCCCTGTGCAGTTACCCTCTGGTGGTTCTGGTCTACAGTTGCGGTGTGTTCATATGTTTACAATTTTTATGCTACGTTTATGCAACCTTTGCCTAGTTTATAACTCACTGCCATGGTTCCATTACCTATTCACATGACAATGACCCCCGCTACTATCTTCAACACAGTCATGCTATTATCCGTGGTGGTGAATGTTATCCTAGTTAAGAGATAAGCTTGCAATGTTATCCTAGATAAGCTTGGATAGTTTCTCGCTTTTTTTTTTTTTTTTTTAATTCATAACTAGGCAGATCTCGACAATTGCATCATCTTGTATCAATATATGATTTACACCTAATCCCATCTTATGAATCTCTTTGTGCACTACACCATCTAGGAATCTCATCAAATGTGGAAGTGTGGTGGTGCGGAAGTGCAAAATTCTGGCATCTATGAAAAAATGGAAGATCATTTTTGTTTTATAACTATAGAACTAATTCGCCTCAATTTGCAAATTGTTAGAACTATTCGTCTTTATTTTTAATTTTGAAATGATTTGTGAGGCACTGCAAAATATCGAGAATAAAATTCCCTCCACCAAGGGAAGTATGTTCCATTAGGGCTCACTCAACCAATAAAAGGCTAGAAATAAGATTCAGAGAAAATTAACAAATTATTTTTGAATTTACAAGAAAATAGGAATACTCAACATTTTCCCAAATAGGAATATTTAAGAAAATAGGAATATTCAAAATAAATAAAACAATAACATTGCAAGCTTATCCCTTAACTAGGATAACATTGCAAGCTTATCTCTTAACTAGGATAACATTGCAAGCTTAACAAATACATACATGTCTTTCATTTTTATGATAGATCTTATCATCTTATCTATTTTTTATAAAAAATATATGCCATACTATTATAGACTAATATTTACAATCTAAATAAAAAAATTTAATTATGTGAAAGCTCACACTAATACTAAAGTTAATTATTTCATCGTTAAATTTATTACCATATTTATAAATTATAAAATTTAAAGTTAAAAAAATTATTATTATTTAATGATCATAATAAATATTTCATAATTGATTATTTAGTTCAAATCATTTACACAACTATTTTTGTAATATCTTCATAATTTTTTAACCAATCTAGATCCATCTTAACTTAGGATCTACCAAGTGTCACGAGGGATCAAATATCTCAACATACAAACATCTTTTATAGTAAAAAGAGATTTTATCTTATCCCTCTCATCCCTTGGTAGATCAAGAGTTCAAATAGATCTATGCTAGTGTAATCTATATGTAGTGGATCAAATATCTCAACATGCAAACATCTTTTATAGTGAAAAGAGGTTTTATCTTATCCCACTTATCCCTCCGTAGATCCAGGGTTAAACTAGTATAATATATATGTAGTGAATGTTGGAAGATATATATATATATATATATATATATATTATATATATATATATATTATATATATATATATATAATATATATATATATATATATATATATATATATATATATATATATATATGAAATTGAAATATTTTAATACAAAATGTAATTGATATTGAAGTATTCTATTTATAATTCATGTTCTCCAAATGACATTTAATTATTTATATTATTACGATTTTCTAAATATTACATATCAAGCATTGAAAGAATTGCAAACATCCCTTATGCATTGAATTAGAAAGTAGTTATTATTCTTATGCATTGAATTAGAAAGTAGTTATTAATGGAATAAGGGTTCTCTAGATCTTCGTGTGTCCATATGTTTCATGTTAAAATATTTAACTCAAATATTTTATTTATAAGAGATGATAAGAATTCTCTCGATCTTCCACCGCCTACCACCTATATATGTTTCATGTTAAAATATTTAACTCAAATATTTTATTTATAATTGACGTTAAAATTTTCTTTGTTATTGATATTTTAAAAATCTTATATATCAACTTCATATTAGAAATAAATTAAATTACAAGTCTCCCTAGTTATGGAAAGTGAAGATATAAGAAAAGTACTAAATATATTACATTTCTTCCTTATGGTAAAAGCTAAATTAACTTTTCGTGCTCAACTCCATATTAAGTAATGAAGAAATTACATTTTGTTTTCATACTAAACAGTAACTTTTTTTTTACTTTCCATTACTTTATATCTATATATAAAGTGATAATAAAGTGATGTAAAATTAAAGTACAAATTGAAATATTTTAATTATGGCACAAATTAATTCTTTTATTATTACTATTATTAATTTGTTAATTTAAATTATACCATCTCTCCCACACTGAGATGTAGTGCTCCTCTCAACCCAAAAATCGTTATCTCTAACATCTCTTATATGTCCGCATATTTTGTTTTTACTTAAACATTTAAAATTAATTTATATAATTACAAACCTATCATATTATTTAGACATTTTCTTAATTCCTACTTAACTCTATTTGTAACCTCTTAGATTTTTGTCAATTTAAACCTATGTTTTGGGCATCATTAGTTGTTTCTTTGAATTGTCTCCTTATGCTTATTGATCTAGTCTATTATGAGTGAACGTATTAGATTTTGAATATCACGATTTTCTATAATATATTAATATTTAATTAATATTGAAAACGTGATAATATCATTTTTAAAACATTTCATAGTAATGTATTATTTTTATTATAATTTTTTAATTAAAAAAAATAATTCAAAGGTGTCAAATTCATTTATCCATTCAAAATCCTAATTCTAAACAATAGGAAATCACAGTCTTGGTAGAAATTATATTGTTAAGCCTTCAGCCAAAAAAAAAACCATTTTGTGTATTTATTTACACTGTACCGAATTAAGTTTAAGATACTATATATATATATATATATTTCGAGTTTAAATTTTAGCAATTACATGTTAATAAATAAAATATTTATTATATTTCATTTCAAAAATTACTATTAATATATTATAACATATTTTAATTTATAAAAATAATGTTTAGAAAACAAAGCACTAATAAGGCATATGTGTTGTAATATCCCTATAAGTGTCGTAATATCTCTATAAAGTGTATTCACAATGACATTGACAATGAAAAAATTTATTTTTACCATGTTTAAGGAAATTGTTGAAAACAAGAACCATTATGATTTAGTTGGAAACTAATTTGAATCAAATAAAGAAAATGATAACTCATTGAGAAAAATAAAGTTTTTCAGGTTATTTAAAAAAAAATCATTCGTAAACTAGAAAAACAACTTTCATCTTCATCTATTGGAGTTTTCATCATGTGAAGTCTCAAGGCATTGATCATCACAACATTGGTGAGGAATGTTGTGGCTCCAACGATAGGTATTATGGAACATGAGATATGCACATGGGACTTCATGGTTATTACGCATAAAAGATAAGTAACCATTACTTTCTTTGGAAAGAAATTGCATGTGTTTCGTGCATGAAATAATGGATTATTTTAGTAATTGGAAATATTTCTCTAGACTCTCGAAAGTTGAAGGGATTTTTGTGTAGAGGAATTAATTATTTTATTGGAAGGTTTTACATGGTTTCTATGCAATAATTTTCTAAAAAAAAACAACAACAACAACAACATGTTGCTTATGAAAAATATATTGCAGGGATGTTTCTCTTGAATAATGCACACAAAAATATTTAAGTAGTCTTACTACTTTTCATAAACAATACATGTGAAGTTTCCATGGCAAAATATAAAGAAATCATATTACTTTATTGAATGAAATTTGTATGGTAAAATATAAAGAAATCATATTACTTTATTGTTAGAAAAAATTGCATGCTAAAAGATAAGTTAGGGATGTTGTTTTCTTCCAAAAAAACACAAGTGAAACCTGCACACAAAAAGGTTAAGGAAATCATAATATTTTTCATGAAAAGAATCTATATAAACTTTTTAAAGAATTGATTGCGAGGACATTATGAGAGAAAAATATATTATTAATTTTGTTGGATATATTAGCATGGTTCCTCTAGGTTCTTAATACGATTATGTGCACAATAATAATATCCATTATATTGAAATTCTTAAAATAAATATTTATGTTAATTCTTGAAAAAAAATATTAATTCTATTAGATTTCGAAGTGAAATGTTTTGCATATATTAATACATTCTTAGAAAAGAGAAGTTAAGTAATTAATCTATCACAATGTGTGCAACTTCCATAATATGGATATACGATAGTATCCATTTATGCATAACTTCCATATATGCGCATATCTTTGGTACATGCATAATTTCCATATATGGGCATAGCCTTTGTATATGTACACATTTTCCATATATACACATATATCGTATATGTTCATCTACTATATATGCGCAACTTCAGAATATGTGCATATATAGAAGATATGCATATATATGAAATAAACACATATACAAAACTTTTGAGTAGCACATATCATTGAATAACTATATATTTATATATATGTGCAGCTTCCGTATATATGCATATACGAAAGTTTCAGATATATGAAAATTTCATATATATAGAATTTATGTGATATATGAAAGTATGCATATATGGTAGATATGCGCATATTCGAAAGTTACGCAAAACTTCATCATTTCTATAAGCACAACTTCTGTATATGCTAATATCTTCCATATATGTACAAATGGATATGTTCATATATGGAAGTTATGAATATACAAAATTTGCGCAGACATGGAGGTTGTGCATATACAATAGCTTAAAGTTGCGCATAAATTACGTTTGTGTGCAACTTTTGCATATGTGCATTTACCGTATACAGGCAACTTCCATATATGTGCATATGCAGAAGTTACACATATTTAAGTTGTGCACAACTTAAATCTCGACATATACGTAGCCTCTATATATCCACAACTTTTGTATATGCGTATATATTTCATATATGAGCAACTTCCATGTATGTGCTTTCGTATATCCACGTCTATAAAATTTTTGCATATACGAAAAATATGCAAATATATGAAAGTTGTGCATATACAGAAGATATGTGATAGAAGAGATGTACATATATATAAGTTGTGTGACTTTTGTATATGTGCATGTCTTCCATATATGCATAACTTCTGTATATGTGCGCTTTACATAAATGTGCATATATGGTGGATGTCCATATACGAAAATTACACATATATGAAGGATATGGTCATATATAAAAATTGAACATATATAAAAGATATGCGCATATATCAAAATTGCACATATATAAAAGATATGCACATATATAGAAGTTGTGCATAAATGAAGATTGTTATATATGCATATTACGAAAATTAGACACAATTATTGTATACACGTAACTTCTTCATATGTGCATATACAAAAGTTGCACATATACATAATATACAGAAGATATGTAGATATACAAAATTTGTGCATACATAGAAGATGCACACATATTTTCTACATGCATAGCTTCTATATATGTGCATCTACCATAGATGTACAACTTCCACATAAGCACATATACAAAATTTTTGCACAACTTGAACCTTTGTATATACACTGTTGTATATGTGCATATCTTTTGTAATATGCATATATGGTAGTCTCCATTTATGCACAACTTTCGTAATATGCATACATGATAGTTTTCATTTGTGGAGATATAACTTTTGTATATGCACAACTTCAACATGTGCACATTTATGAAATAAACACATATACAGAAATTGTGCATAGCATATATCACTGAATAAATATATATCTAGAATATGTGCAACTTTCGTATGTTCATATACAGAAGTTGTGTATATAAGGAATATATCCACATATACAGAAGATATGTGCATATATGGAAGTTGTGGATATAGGGAATATATGCGCATATACAGAAGTTGTGTAGAACTTCAACCTTTATATAGACATAACTTCCTTAAATGTGCATCTTTTATATATGCACAAACAAATATATGCATATATGGAAATTACACATATACATAAATTGCACATATATGGAAGTTGCATATATACAATGATAGAAAGTTATTCATAAATTATGTATATGTGCATCTTTCATACATGCACAACTTCTGTATATGTGCACCTATGGTATATGAGCAACTTCCATCTATGTGTATATACGGAAGCTATGCTTATACATAAGTTGTGCACAACTTCAATATCTATATATATGTAGCCTTTGTATATACATATATAGTTCGTGTATGAGAAACATCCATTTATGTGGTTTCACATATGCACATATACAAAATTTGTTCATATACGAAATATATGCTGATATATGGAAGTTGCGCATATACGGAGCATGTGATACAAGAGATGTGCATATATAGAAGTTGTGTGACTTCCACATTTGCACATGTCATCCATGTATGCACAACTTCCATATATGTGCTTCTTTAATATATGTGCATATCTGGAATTTGGGTATATATAGTACATGTACATATACTAAAGTTATGTGCATATACAGAAGTTATGTACATACGAATGATATGCACATATATGTAAGATATGTGTATATATGAAAATTGCACATATTCAAAATATATGTCCATATATGGGAGTTGTGCACAAATAAAGATTGTTGTATACAACTTCTGTATATGTTTAACTTTTGTATATGTGCATATACGGAAGTTGTATATATACGGAAGTTACACATATAAATAAGATATGCACATATATAGAAGTTGTGCGTATATGAAAGATATGCACATATATGGAAGATGTGGACATATTCCATATATAAGCAACTTCCATATATTTGCATCGACCATATATGCACAACATCCATATATATGCATATACACAAGTTTTGCACAACCTCAACGACCTTATATATGCATCATCTATATATGAACATATCTTTCGTATATGCGCACCTTGCATATATGCACATATACAATAGTTTATTGTGTGAAAAAAATACAAGCCACGACATGAAACCACCACCGGAAGATGCAATGAAGACCTTATGATTAGAAATAATACAACATCTCATGAAAGACTTTGAGTTTCTAGGGAAACAACAAATTAGAAATTGTTTCTCCAAAGTTTTGTCTTCATTTTCCCCTTTTTTCTTTAGCTTCATTCGTTTATTTTTCCTCTTGCTTCAGATTTGATTGTATAAATTGAGATTTGTCTCAAGCGCCACTCTTTGTTGATTCTTCCTAAGCATCTTTTGATATTGTTGGTTCCCCATGTGGAAAGTCTTGGAAAGCTTAGGTGCTTCTCTTTTTCTCCCTTGCACTAGATTTTTCAATTATTTAATAGTTGCACTACCTTTTCTCTTATCATCATCTTGTTGAGTCACCTTTACATGTCTTGGTATTTGATTGCCTTATGCAACCCCAGATTTTTCTTGAATCAAATCTTGTTTTCTTGCGAAACACATCTTTTCCTTTGACTGTGTAAATTGAACTGGTTTTCCACTGGTAGGAATGGCATCCTGTTTCTATTGGTCAAAGATATGATGCCAAGGCAAGGATATATACAATGTTATATATACACAACTTTCAAATATGCACATATACGGAAGATATGTATATTTATGAAAGAAACACATATATAGAAGTTGTACATAGCATATATCAATACATAAATATATATCTAGCGCACGCGCAACTTTCATATATGCATATACAGAAGTTGTGTATATGAAATATATATGCACATATATGAAAGTTACACATATATATAATATATGTGCATATATAAAATTGTGCATATACAAAAAGATATGTGTATATAAGGAATATATGCGCATATATAGAAGTTGTGTAGCCCCAAAGGTTAGCTCAGTTGGTTAAAAACCGTGCCTCGCCATCGGGAGGTCACAGGGTCGATTCTGCCTGAAGCCCTTGGGGTTAGGTCTTGCCAGTAGGTCAAGAGGCGATTAGCCCAGATTTTTCCATGGACGTAGCAACCACTCATTGACCAGGGTGTTCGTGAACCAAAAAAAATAAAATAATAGAAGTTGTGTAGATCTTCAACCTCTATATAGACATAACTTCTTTATATGCACATCTTTTATATATGCATACATCTTATGTATATGTGCAAACAAATATGTGCACATATGAAAGTTACGCATATACATAAATTGCACATATGTGGAAGTTGTCCATATACAATGACTAAAATTTGTGCGTAAATTATGTATATGCGCATCTTCCATAAATGCACAACTTCTGTATAGAATACGAAATATATGAAATATATGCGCATATATGGAAATGGCACATATACAGAACATATTTGATACAAAATATTTTCATATACAGAAGTTGTTCAACTTCCACATATGCACATGTCATCCATATATTCACAACTTCCATATATGTGCTTCTTTAATATATGTGCATATATGGAAGTTGTGTATATAAATTACATGTACATATACAAAATATATGTGCATATACAAAAGTTATCCATATACGAAGGTTATGCACATATAAGGAATATATGCGTATATATGACAATTTCACATATACGAAAGGTATGTGCATAAATGGAGGATGTCCTAGATACATATTACACAAGTTGAGCACAACTTCTGTATACAAGTAGCTTCTGTATATGTGCACATATGAAAGTTGTACATATACAAAAGTTCCACAATATACAGAAAGCTATATATATATATATATATAGATATATATAATATAATATATAATTATATATATATATATGGTAAGTTGCATGTATACAAAAGATATGCACATATACGGAAGTTATGCATATATGGAAGATGTGCACATCTTCTGTATATACACAACATTCGTATATGTGTATCGAGCATATATGCATATCTTCCATATATGCACACTTCACATATATGCATATATATTCCTTATATGCGCAACTTCTATATATGCAAATATACGATAGTTTATTGTGGGAAAAAACTACAAGCCACGACATGAAACCACCATAGGAAGATGCCATGAATACCTTATGATTATAAAATAATACAACATCTCATGAAAAACCATGAACATATAGGAAAACCATAAATTGGAAATTGTTTCTGCAAAATTTCATCTTCGTTTTCACCTTTTTTCTTTAGCTTCATCCACTTCTTCTTCCTCTGCTTCGGATTTCATTGTAAAAATTGAGATTCATCTTGAGTGCGAGTCTTTGCAGATACTTCTTGCGCACTTTTTGATATTGGTGGTTCCCCATGTGGAGAGTCTTCGAAAGCATAGGTGCTTCTGTTTTTCTCCTTCCCACCAATTTTTTCAATTCTTTAGAAGTTGCACTACCTTTTCTCTTATCGTCATATTTTCAAATCAACTCTCAATGTCTTGGTATTTGACTCTCTTGTGCAACCCCTGATTTTTCCAGAATTGAATCCTTTTGTCCTGAGAAACACAAAGTCTTTTCCTTTGACTGTGCGGATTGAACTGGTTTTCCACTCGCAGGAATGACATCCTGTTTTTGTTGGTCAAAGATATGACGCAAAGGCAAGGATATATACAATGGTTGATCCCTAAACATCACCATGATGCACCCATCATTATTCATATGCTAAGATGCAAATAACCTTTTTCAATCTTTGCATTTTCTTCATTCTTCCTCCTACCTTTGCCTTTTCCTTGATTTCCTTCACACCTCATTGATGATGATATTTCCCCGACTATTCATGTGCACTTTCACGTTTTCTTTTCTAAAGCCTTCAAAGATAAAACATTGACTCAATTATATCAGAACTACTTTAGGAACATGTAAAAGAAACACATTGTAGATTTCATAAAAATAGAAGAAAATGTATAACTATAGATATTGCTCAAAATCACGTACTTGGAACATCAACAATGATGATGCAAACATAAAAAGTTTTCTTTGTACGTATTGCCTAAAACACAAATGAAAGTGAAATAATTCCACCTAACAATGATCTATGTGAGTCATGTTATTTTATAACAAATACTTAATGAATAAAATTTAAGAAATTAGAGAAATATAAAATACAACCATAACCAAACCATGGGAAATAAAACTAATAAATCAAATAGATATGTAGTACATAATTATTGGTTATAACCAAACCATGGGCAATAAAACTTTTTTCAAAAGCTATTTGAACATAATCAAATGCAATAGCTAAAAATAAATAGTTTAGTAAATTATAGACTC
>APFE030039948.1:66298-93353 GCA_000404065.3 Pinus taeda | reverse complement strand
GAGTTTCCTGTCTCAAAAGTGCATGTACACGCCTTTGTGTTTGAACACAGTCACATATACCAATTTTTGCATTGTTTTTTCAAATCTCTCTGCCCAGATAGATTTGTCGCCTGACATTTTTTGTCTCTATTTGGTCAATTTATGTCTGAAGAATTTAATCATTCTACAAGCTTGTTGTTTTGAACTCTCTTCCTCATTGAAAAGATTTGGCCTAGGTTTTCTTTTTGAGCAAGTTTGTAGTTTGTGTTTTGGCATGCAAGACTTCCTCTAGAAATTCTTGACTGTTCTGGTCCTCCAGAACAGTAAGTTTTTTTCAGTTTCAGTGTCAAGCTCGAATTTCACATCTCCTTTCTTTGTTTTCCTTTGTTTTGTGGCCTCATAGTTTTTCTTACTTTTTGAAAGTCCTTTTGACGAATTCAGAAGTATTTCTTTCCTGGCTTCTTGGTCAGTTTGACAAACTCATTGCTGCTATTTGGGTTTTTTGGTACAGGTTGAAGTGTTTTTGCTCAAGTTTTCATTCATTTTCGAGTTTGTAGCTTGCAAAGACTTCTTGTGTTCTTTTTCAATATTTTGGGTATTAGTAGCATTTTGAGTGATTTCAAAAAGTTGTTTTAGTTGTTTCTTTAAAAAGAAAATATCTCAAAAAACTTTGTTTTCCAATTTTGGTTTTGGTTTCTTTTGGTTTTTGAAAGTCAATTGCGATCTTTACAATTTGACCTTCTCGTTTGAAGAGAATTTTTTGTTCAAAATTTGTATCCTCTTTAGCACTTAAGTTGGCTCATTGATAGTTATAAACAATTGCTTTCGCTCTTTTGAGTAATTTAGGATCTTGCATATCCATTATATCTTGCATTAGGGTAGTTTGCAGGGTTAATGCATTCATAGTCTTTTAGTTTTTGGGTGTGTAAAGTGTATTTTAAGAAAAGAAAAGAAAAAGTATTTTTCTTTATAGAAGTCTCGTAGAACCCATATAGATATCTATTTTCATCGAATAAAAAATGATTGCATTCATGTAGTTAGATTTTCATTGATTTCTTTTGCGTCATACAAACACCATTGGTTTCACTTCCACCAATACCCTTGACTTAAAATAACAACCATTAAAATCAAGCACTAATTAAAATAAACTAGAATTTTTGTATTGTCATCATAATACACCAAAAAATTTAGGTTTATTAGGGCCTTGGATTAGGCGAGGAGAGTTAACTCTCCAAGGTTGCTCTGAATTGAAAAACATAGAATTCTAATTAATGAGCGAAATCCAATAGCGTTAGGGAGACTAGTAAAGCTCTGTAACTGGGAGTTAATCATGAGGGAGAGTGAAGATAAGGATGGGAGATACCTCCTCTCCTACTTGTCGGATCCCACCTCACAACTGTTTCGTGTAGCTTCTGATACGAGTTGGTGACCATATTTGCCTATCCTAGGGATCACACTGGTGGCTGCGGAGGGAAATCCCATGGGACCTGAGGTTGATGTTGCATCATGTTTGGCAATACTTCTGGAGGGTACTCTTGCAAAGCTTGGGTGCTTGCACCAGCAAAGGCTGTTGTCTGGAGGTCAGTGTAACTACCTCTGATAGCTTTGTTGGTAGACCTAGGGCGTAATTACCCCAGTCTATTTTCGGAAGGCCCTTATTATTAACTTTCATGTATTTTGGTGTCCGATCCTAATCACCCAGAGTGGAAATACTTGAGAGTTATTTGATTGCTAATATCTTTTGGGACTTTTTAGTGAGTGTTCTTTGCTCCTAGTCAGACTAGCTTTATAATTTTTTGAGTCTTTAAGTAGATGTTTTAAATAATTCAGAGTGGTTGACCGACCATCTCGATGGTCTAGGATACTTCATGAGCTATCACCTACAAGTCCTGAGTGTTCTCCTAGAAGGCGTAAGAGTGATTATGCTAGTGGTCATCAATTAGTGGTAGCAGGTGCATCAGAGATTGATCCTCCGCTTGGGGGCATTAGTTCAAAAGATGGACTTGGCATGAGTACAAAGTTAGAGAGGATCACACCAATTATTTCTCGAGTACTCTTTCAATTGCAAGATAATATCAAAGTTGAAGAGATTTTCGAGTCAGTTACGACTCAGATCTCTCCTCTTCTTCCCCATCATCTAGATGTTCTACTATACATTGGAATTATGACTCATAGGCCTTCAAGTCCAGGTTTACATACATCTATACCTTTGATGACCACTACTAGAAGCATGGAATCTATGACGAGTGTCGCGAGCATGCAAACTCCCATATCTGTACAAGGAGGAAGAACTATTTCCATCCCTTCTATTACTCCCAGCATGACTATATTTGGGTCTACTTCCATTCCGTCAATGAGTGGAAGTTCTCAATCTATTTCATTCGGTTTTGGATTCATCCCTTTTGGAGTACCATCTCACGCGATTCCTTCAGTTCCTTTGAACATACCATCAACCGCCTCTACATCCATGATGAGTGGATTGGCTTCTTTTCATCATTTCCCGTTTAGAAGTGGTCATATACCACATTCCAATCCAACAGTAGGGTCAATTCCTTTTTCTTTTACAAGTCAAGGTAATAACCCTTTCTAGAGTTAGACAAACCCTGCAGTTAGTAGAATAGGAGCTGGGAATCAATTTTTTAGCCAATAAGGGAATCTGTCATATTCTTCAGTTAATTCGTTTAAGAATTTTCCACCCTTTGCTAACACATGGAATCCTTATCATGGGCTATCATCTCCTTGCAATACTTCATTAGGGGGTAATTTCACTAGTTACAGAGGATTTTCGACAGGAGTCGGTCAAAATTTGAATTTTTCTGGACCAAAAGGATCACCTTTTGGTTCAGTAGGATCTATGAGTTACTTCAGGCAACTTGGTGCCTTTCAAAATCCAGGTCATTCTTTTCAGACCTTTTGGAACCACTCTGCATTGGATGGAATTCCTAAGGTCCTCCACGACTTCCTTTTCTGGCCATGCTAAACTTACCAGACTTAACTAAATTGAATAATGATCTAGTTAGGTACAATCTGGCTTGGTCACTGGTCCCAACTAAACTTCCCTCAGACATCCCAAAGTTCGAAGGGAAGAGTGGTGAAGGTCCGGGAGAACATGTGACCACATTTCACTTACGGTGCTTATCTAGCTCCTTAATAGATGATTCAATCAGGTTGAGGTTATTTCAGCGTGCCCTAACTGAGAATGCAACCAAATGGTATATAGAGTTGCGAGGGGGCACCTATACCTCTTTCTGTGATTTGGATAATATCTTTTTGAACCATTTTTAGTTGCCTATCTGATATGAAGTTAGAATTGAACCTCTGGCTAACTTTCAAGACACCCCAACTCACATTTCGGATCACATCCAGGAATGGAGAAGGAGAAAATGGCTTATCAAAGCTGAAATCCCACCTGAGTTCCTTCTCGAATGGTTTATCAAATATTTACAACATGAGATCTCAAAGGGTGTGTCTCTTTTTGGCATTTATTCAAAAGATCAGGCCATTTTCTAAGCCCAACAGTTGGAACTGATATATTCTTAGTTTGGGACTCCCCATAAAATTTTACCTGATGCTCCTAGATCTAAGGTATATTTAGCCAAACTAAAACCAGGTCCCCGTGTTGATGGTAGAGTTGAATCAATTGATATTAATGTGGTGAACCTGTTGAATCAATTTCAACAATTGTCTCTACAAGCTGCTTCTTCTTACCAGGAAGCACCATTTGTACCTACACCTTCACAACCTACCTCTATAAACATTGTCCAAACCTCTAACCCCAAAGGAAATCAACAATCTGATGGGAAGAAGAAGGGACGAGCTACCAAGAACAACTAAGAAGGGAAAGGCAATGCAAACAAACCTGGGAATGGAACCGGTGAGGGTAGGAAAGAGTCCAAGAAAAAGGTAAAATTTCCATGTAAGTTATGCAATGGAGATCATCTGACTCACCTCTGCCCTAAGATGCAAGATGCTCAGTGCTTATTAGTACAGCAAGGGTCCTCTAGCTCCCAAGCTTTTCAGACTAACCCTTTCCCCCAAGGACAATAGTTACTTGCTAGCGTGAATCCAAGTGTTGGTACCTCCCCAGGGGGCAACCAAGAAGGGGAAAATTCGTCAAACGTTTATATGATGAGCTCTCATATCAACATTGCCACACAAGCATGTGATTATGGTGAAATAGAAACATCTAAGGTTAAATCTCTTCCCGAAGCCACATACCCACTTCATATTGAGTGACCCTCTATTGAGTCTATATCTCGGATACCAAAAGGTTTTGAAAAGTGCTCGACTATTAACCCTAATGCTAGGGAAGCCCAGAACTACTCAATTGTAGAAGATCTGTCTCAAAGTCCTTGTGCTATGTCTGCATTAGAGGTACACCAGTTGTGCCCTACTTAGAGAAGTGCTTTGATTTTGGCAATCGGTGCAGTAGATCCAAAGAATTCTTTAGTGCTCACTTTTGATATCCTAAATCTCAAAAAGAGACTTCCTCACCATATGGCTTTCTAGATAAAATCCACTTATCGAAAGACCAATATTTTTCAAACAATTATAGATGAGGGAGCTTCCACATGCTTGATGTTTATGTCATGTTGAAAGGCCATTGGATCACCTTTAGTTGTTCCTTCACCGACTCTTTTGACGACATTTGATGGAAATTCTCATAGGCTGCATAGGATTATCCTAGCCTTTCCTATATGTGTTAGGGAAAAGGTAGTGAATATTAAGGTAGAAATCATTGATGTGAACCTGGGTTATAACCTCCTCTTAGGTAGGAATTGGATTTATGAGATGGATGCCATAGTTTCATTGTTATTCCACATCCTCTATTTTCCTCAAGAGGGGAGGATTGTTAAAATTGATTAGTTTGATTATTCTCCAGGTGACTCCCACGCAACTTCGAAGGGGCTAAAAACCCCTCATAGATAATCTCTTAAGCACTCCTCTATTTAAGATGTCCTAGGAACTGGTTTACAATCAACCCAGAGGTTGTCTCTACGAGGCTTTCTATCTCCTCTACAACACCTTTTCCATAAGGTGCTAGATTTAGCTACAATAGGAATGATGACGAATAAGTCCCAATCTAAAACTAGATCTTCCATTCTTTCACAAAATGTGTCTCTCACCAAAACATCAATTCTTTTCTCTGTTGAAGAGTATGGTGTTAAAATCTCACCAATGATGTAGTCAACATTCCAAAAATCTTCTTTCAAATTGGCTAGAGTGTCCCGTAACTCTTTTTGTTGCCCATATGCTGTTGGAGCATAAACATTAATTATAGAGAATTTTTTCTTCGTATCCAATTTCTCTAGCTATAGAACTATTCAAAACTGGGAAATTTGGATTTGTTGCATGATATTAGAGAAAAATGTGTGAAGGCCCAGAAAGTTCCTAGTCCTCCATAGGCTCTGACCATTCCTAGTACTACACCAGATCCATTTCTCCAAAATTGATTTGATAACCATAGTATCTCATCTTCTAGTCCTAATTTTGTTTCTTGTAGAAAAAAAAGGTATGGATTTTCCTAATTGATTAGATATTTCACAACATAGTCTTTTACAGGGTGTCCCATACCCCTTATATTCCAAGAAATCAATTTCATCAAGTTTTAGTGGTTTGAAGGGTGTTACCTAGTTTTCCACTACTCTTGTCACCCTGTAGATTGTTTCAAAGTATCTTTGAGATCTGAGGCCACATTCTAAGTTTGATGCTTTGCTCCGCTTCAAATTATCAATGCTCTCTATTGGTCTTGTGCCCTTTCTTATTTGGGATTTCATCCTCATGGCTTGTAGACTTACATTTTGAGACCCCTTTTTTTGAAACAATCCTTGTTACAATCATACCACTGTCCTAGGCACCCTCTCCTCAGTGTGCATGAGGGCTAGATGACTAGATTTGGCCTGAAGGGTGATCCGATAACATCAACATATCCTGACCATTCAAAATAAACTTACGAACAGTCATTCCCTTGGGTGACACCATCTTTTTTGGTCAAGGACTCTTTCGACTGATGCAAAATCTGCAGATCCTCCACATTTTTTTCTCTTGATTTGTAGCTACATAATCGTTGTTTTGAAGGGCATTGAATTGGTTTTTCAAGGTCGAGGAAGTGTTGGGATTTGGGCTAGGAGAGTTGGAATTGGAATCTATCTTAGCTCTAGTGGATTCTCCTTTGTGCTTCTATGTTTTCTAGGTGTCTCCTTAGTAAGGGGCCTTATTTTCTTCTTTTCCATATACTATTTTTTTGCAATCCCTAGAAAAGTCCCTGTATTCATGGAATATTGAGCTTTGTAAGGGATCTGCTTGTAATCAAGCATCTAATAGTATTACCATCCTTCTTGTGTCAAGGTGATCTTCAGAGGAAGACCTTTCTCAAGATTTACCTCAACAAAGATCCTAGCACAAGAAAATTGATGGCCTTTGGGTTCAGATCAATTTATACCTGCCAATCCAATTTATGATTTCTCTTAAGAAATGTCGCTCCAACAAGACAAAGGTAATCTAGGTAATTTAACCCATATAAGAACACTGTTAGGTAAATATTCAATCGGATTGAAATCTAGTGACTAGGGATTAAGATACATTCTTCTAGATCCCAGACAATGTGACCCATTTTTGAAGATGACATATTTGTCCTCCTTGAGCTCAAAGAGAAAAGAAAAATAGTCATTCCCATAGGTAAAGAAGGTTATTTGCCGTTTTATATTTTATATCCACGTCTTCTCCACCCACAAATCTATTGACTTCGGAGATGACCACATTCCCATAAACTTTCCTATGGGGACTCGCTCTGTGTAAGTCAACATTGTTCTTCAAAATCTAGATGGGAGCGCCACTGATGGAATTTCTTTGGATTTTTTGATAAATCGAGAGTTCTGATCTTTAGATCAGGGTTTCCCTCTAAGTGATGCCACCATGGATTTGAAGGCCTTAGTATCATTGTGAGGAGGGGATGAAGCCCCCCTAGAGTAGCAGCCATGTGTGCCCAATCAAGCTTCGTGTTGTAAAAGCTAGCGTCTCAGAGCTCCAACCAATCACACATTATATAATAAATTTTATTAAAATATTATATTTTTATCATTTTTTCCAAAATTTTAATATTTAATGTAACATTTATTTATTTACTATTCTAATAATATATTCACTTATTTTATTAATTACTTACACATTAACTAAAATTAAAGGCACTTACATCAACTCAACTCTTTGAATATAAATTTTCTAGAATAACTCAGTAAAATGTATTTAAAAAATTTCTAGAATAACTCAGCAAAATGTATTTATTATTAATTTTTGTTTTATTTAAAATCCATATAATTTTGAGAAAAAATATTTTATTATAAATTATATTTCAAATGTTGTAAATTAAAATTTTATATTCTTCAATAATTTTTTAAATCTATTCTTATTTTTAATGTTAATTTTTTTATATTGAAAAATAGATGTAAATATAAAAAATAGGAGATAAATGTGTATTTTAATGTAAATAGATAAACATCCCATGCATACTTCTTTATCTTCTTCTTTTTCTCATTTTAATTTTATCTTTTTTTACTTAGTAAATTTAACTATTTATTAATTAATATTATACAAAATTAATATCGATTTCCGACTCTAATTTACAACTTTGTGAAGTCTAGTTTTCATTTTACCATAAAAACTCATAGGGTAGCTATGAGGTGTAAGCCACTATGTTTAGGTGGGTTAGTTGTTATCAAGTCTTAGGTTCAAAACTTATTGGGAGGGTTGAAATTGGGAGCCAATCGTGGGCATTACACTGTTCCAATGGGTGTTCACAATCCAATAAGTCTTGCAAAATCTTCGTGACAACATCCCTTTATTGGGTGGATTGTTATTCCATCCAACATTAGCACTAACCTTAGTCTAGGCTTAAAATAGCCTTGAAAATAAAAATACTAAGAGATTCATTTTTCACATAACCTCTTATCTTTAGAAGGAATAATATATATATATATATATATTATATATATATATAAATCCATATCACTATTCAACTATAGTATAACATGTCCACTTACATGTGATTTAAGAATCCCAATAAAAAATGAGAACACAAGAAAAATACAAATACCTAGAAACTTTTATTCTAATCCCCACCCTTTAATCTATAGTCCACATAAATGTAGATTAGTAAGATGGTTTCGGTTGCTTGATCATTTCTTTCTAGAGTCTATCCTTCATCACCTAGTTCGTTAACCATCTCTTCAATTCCCAAACTAGCTTTAATTCACATCTCATACATTTTATCAGTGAAGTTAATTATTCTCAGTGATATGGCTTCTACAACCTTGATCTTGCTAGTTGTTTCTGATTTTGTTCCTCCTATATTGTCTTATCTTTGAAGGCACAATGCACCTCTCCCTTGAATGATTTTATCATTACAAGGCCTCTTTTCCATTCTCAAACTTTTGCTTACATGAAGGGCTCCTCTCTACCTATAGCCTATTGTGGCCACCAACAACCCCCCTCTTTGTTTGATATTAGCAATAACACCAAGCAAATGGGGACCCTTAATAAAAATCCAAACAAACAGTTTTATGAAAATTTTTGTATTTGATTCCTTAAAAATTTATCACATCAAAAGAATGAAACGTTTTTCTTATGAGCATAGTAAACTACGAAGAAGCAACGTGAAATTCATCGCATCGTATTCATTATGAAGCGCCCTCAAATGAAAAAACTTAAGAAATCTCCGACGACCAATATGCGACTTCGCATATCACAACATTGCATAAGTAGCACACAACGACTAAAATGACTAAATATGAAATGTTGCGATCTGCAATAAATGCGATCTGCGATGTTGCGATCTGCGATAAATGAAATCTGCGATGCTGCGATCTGCGATAAATGCGATTTGCGAAAATTCGCGATCATAATTTCTGTGATAACACATCTTAACGGTGCGACCCGCAATGCTGCGATGTGAGTTGCAGAAATCGCCCATCGCAAATTTTCCTCGGCGTAGTATTGAATGGAAAGTTGTCCGCTAACCAAAATTGGGCACGTGCCTTAAAAAGAAATTAATGATTGCGCGCCAAAATATTCAGAAAGGACAGTCTCGTGTTTTTCGAAGAGTCAGTTTGCTACAGAAGTCATGATTATGCATTCATAAGAGCTTAAATCTCTAATGTAAATCTTTATTATCACTACTCTTTTCCTTTGCGTAAACTGTAAGACAAGAAATAACATAAATCAATGTGCAGGAAACATCTAAGGAAAAGGGGAAAGCGTCAATGCTCGGAGAACAGAGAAGAAATCCCTTCAGAAACGGATGTCGCATGCGACAGGACCACAAATTGCAGAGTATCACTCAACAGGTGTTGATGTCAATAAGCCACCTAAAGCTCAGAGTCAAAGACGCACAAAAGCAGCATGTTTACAAAAAACCTGAAGCTTAGCCACCAGAAAAGCCCGGAATGAAGAACGGAGGCAATTTTCGATGCAGAAAATTATTCAGAGAGTAAATTCCCTAACATTTTCAGCCATTCGCAAGGTCGGAAACCGAAATAGCAAAAGAAGAATCAGTTTAAGGGGAATCTGGGTCATTACCAAGTATACATGCAGTGAATACACCCAGCAAGAGGAAGATTCTCGAAAATATCTTCTAGTTTACCAGAAAGTGGTGCCAGCGCTTGTTATTTCTATTTTCATAGTTCAAACGAAAACAGAAGGCAACCAACCGACTCTTCCCATGGCAAATGTTGCGTGCTTGCAACACTAAGGAGCAAATACAGAAATAGTTTAGAATTAGATTCAATTTTTAGAAATAGTTTTGCTTTATCAGAAGGGCGGTCATTTAAAACCGTATCCTAAATTTATGTAATTAATTTAATTAGTTAGCAGTATTTAAACCCTTCTCATGCATTTATAGAAGGGTCCAGAGATTGGTCAAAAACTTGTCCTCGGAAGATGCACTTCTGCACCCTCAGAGGAGGTTTTGATGAATGGATGGATCGAGATTTATTTTTATTTGCATTTGATGTCTGCTACTGATATTGCACTTTTGTACTCTTAGTAGATGTTAGAACAAGTAGAGATAGATTGTTTTTGCTTGAAGTTTGTGAGTAGGATTAGTCATAAATGGTACTTTTATCTCTTGGCCATTTCTGCTTATATTCTTTAAGTGATTTACAGTTTTCATTTGTTTATATGTTACTGCATGAATGTATGGGTTACCATTTGGCACTTTCTGTACGGTGGAGTCATTTATTTATGTTTGACATATGAATAGCTTATTATGCGATATGCTGTTCACAACTGTTTTGCCTAACTCTTATGCAAAGTGGTTTATCTCAATTGATTTCTATTCTTATGATAGCTGAATGATCTTTATTACTAGTTATCGTTTGAAATCTCTTTAGATCGCATAATAGAAGATATACATCCTAGGTTAGCGTAGATTAGATGTGTTGTTTCTCATTAGATTATAATAACATGGAGTTAGTTTAAGAATATGAATTAAATTAGCTTTAAATTACTCTTAGATCAGCATTATCCAACTCTATACACACACACACCCTCAGATCAGGAAACTGGTCCCGTTATCCCCAGTCGGACCCGCTATACCAAACGGATAAGGAGCTGCCAACCAAGGTCTAGACCGGGTGGGTATCCCCCTTGTTGTCGACCCGATTTTTAGGGCTTCAACAAGCCCCAATCAAGGTTGAAACAAGTGACATTCCAACCATGAAACCTACTCAGAAAGGCTAAGCCCATGATGCCAAAGTCAAGATTCTAGGTATGGAGGGCCACTTTATGAAGGTTAGAATATTGGCCTTTTTTTTCTTTCCTCTTGACAACAGAGATCTCAATCTCTAGTGGTTGGTTTTATTTCCATTGCTAACCCTCAGTCTAGACCTTGAGTTATCTTTGTTAAGTCAAATTCTATCCTTGGTCCCATCATTATCATTGCAACTAGTCATCCTCCTTTGATTTCAAAATTTATGTTCGAAGATCTTTCCCCTGCGAAAAGTTTTCAAGTTTTTCTTTAGATCACTCCAAGGAAATTTGATCCTAATCTAGGTGGGGGTTTCTAATACAGTGGTGCCTCTAGAGAAAAACTTGGAGGACCATCAAGGAATCCCTTTAGTTGTGAAATGTCTAATCTATGGAGGTAAAATATTGCAGGACATGTCACTTTTTTCTGATTATGGAATCTCTAGAAAATCAAATTTAGTTAATGAATTTAGGATTCTGTGATCCATATCAAGTTTTTGAATATTCTTTGGCGAAAATCACATAGAGATACTTTTGTCGATGCGTTTTGAACCAACCAATGTGGTTCATCGTTAGGACAAGTTGAATGAGAAGATCTCACTTTGCACATTAAATAGATAGGGTAGAATATCCAATGACCCAATTTTACTAGACAAGGTAACGACTAAAATGACAACTTGCAAGGCCATCTTAACTGCAGGGTCACTAATACTTGAGATGGCATAGCCTCGTGGTTTCTTCACAATATTAAATTTCTCCTTCATGGCCTTCGCGAGGGCTGACTTTCCACCTTTTCCATCGAACATCATGATCGTATTTTCTCTTGTGTAGGGTAGTTGTGTTATCCTATGGATCAATCTATCGGTGATGGGTATTGGCTCCTCCAGCCATAGAGACCCATCATGCACCAAGCATAGCAACTTCTTGATCACCAACATTGTAATGGGGTGTGGTTGTAGTGCAGCACCCATAGCAGGTTGAGCAGACCTACCTTGTCTACTCCTTTAAGCCACTTCCTCGGTTCCAATGTGGTCATCCTGATGGTTGTGTCAATAATGTGGCACATTAGCTGCTCTGTTGCTAAGTGTGAGAACTTCTCATGGTCAGATAAGTCCCAATCTTCCATCTTGAAGAGAGGAACCCGCCCCAAGCGTGGTCCTTCAAAGACAGTCTCGTACAACAACAGAGGAGTTTACAAGGGGACCTTGCTCCTGTCAATGTCCTTTGGCACCTTGGTCTTGCCCTTATGTGGAGGGACATACTAAGGCAATCGAGTGACAGGGTCAACACCTTAGACTTCAATTTCCTCCACATCTATCCCCAAGTCCTCATCATCTAGCAGGATGTCTTCAATTTATTCCTCCTCCAGCTCTAGGTTAATGGCTTTGCCCTCTTCCTATGCAGTGGGCTTGTCCTTTGGTGGGTTCCTTCTCAGAGATGTGTGCACTGGTATTGCAGGTTACTTGCCCTTTTTATCCTTCACACTCTCCTTGGTTGGGGTTAGCTTTAGTTTAGGTGTCCATGGTGATTTTGGAACTTCAGCTAATACTTTTGTAACCTCCGGGGAAATCTCCTCTGCCTCCCTAACAACCTCTGGTATATCCTCCTCAGTTGTCACTACTTCGGTGTCCATATCTTCTGTGGGTGCCGACATGATGCTATTCAATAGCTCCTCTGTCGCCTGTGGTAATTTCTAAAACGCCAAACTCACTATCAGAGCTTCAAATAATTCATGGTTCATGTGCACCTAAGAGATCAACAACTCAATTCTCAAAATGCCATATTTTTTGCTAGGCAACCACCTATAATTTATAGGGAATTTTTAATTCAAATTTGACCATTCACCCCACATTCGCTTCATTAATTCCATATTGGTGGAAAATTGCCAAGGATCTAGCCAATAATTTTCACCTTAAATGTTGGTCACCCACTCCATTTGGCCGCATTTCAGTCATCAAATCATGAACAGTGACTTTAATAGTCACTTTCCGCATGACCTACGTGATTTTATCCCTGGGTAGCATAGCTCTCTCCACGATATCGTTAACCTTTTGACATTTCCTTGCTCCGCACAATCCTCCAATTGTGTAGCTTCGCAACCCATGCAGTGTAGTTTATAGTCCCGTGCGTCCTTTCATCTACTTGGAGCGCTAATACTATGCTACCCTCATATGGTCACCTAGCCAGATCACCGATGTATGGCTTCAATCGGCTGCCATTCACCTTTCCTAGGAAGGGATCTCCATTCAATTTAACCAACTGAATTTCTCCACCGTCTGTAATATCTTTAATGACATAGGGACCTAACTAGTGCATTCTTAAATTTCCCTAGAAATTTATCAAACTTGTTGTCATATAAAAAAACAATGTCATTTATCTTAAAGGTGTGCAACTTAATTTGTTGATCATGCCATGATTTTTCATGTTGCTTTTGGACCTGTTGGTGGAATCCAACTAGAAATCCCTCTTCCTCAAGCTCAACCAACTACACGAGCATCTCTTCTAGGACCCTGTGATCCGTCATACCCATGAATGTTGCTATGCACAGACTAGGCACAATGTATTCCATGGGCATAACTGCTTTAACACCATATACAATCCTAAAGGGTGTTTGTCCAATCAACTTTTTGCATGTTGTCTGATAGGCTCATAGAACTGCGGGTATGCGTAGGTCCCAATCACTTCACTGAGCATTGCAAACCTTGGTCAACACATTCTCTAGCACCTTATTAAATCCTTCCACCATTCCATTAGCCTCTGGGTGATAAGGCATGCTCTTCTGGTGATATACTTGAAATTCCTCCATCAGCACGTTGATTGTCTAATTTATAAAGTGCATACCACGGTTGCCATCAAAACCTTTGGACACCTGAATTGTGTCAGTACATACTCAAAGAGGAACTTCACAGTGGCCATGCCTGTGAAATCCTTCACAGTCTATGCCTCCACCCATTGAGTCAAATACTCAATCATGGTGATAATGTACCGCATTCCTGTCTTCTTCCCTTGGAGCTAAATGGGTCCCACAAAATCTATTGCCCTTTTCTCAAAGGGTTGTAATGTCATCTGTGGGTTCAGAGGTAGCTCATCTCTCTTTGATGTCCTTCCAGTCCTTTCACACACATCACATGCCTTGCAGTAAGCTGTTGAATCCTGATGGAGGGTTGGCCATCACAACCCTATGTGTAGAATCTTTTGTACGGTTGCTCTTCCTGCATAGTGACCTCCTGTGATGCCCCCATGAGCATCTTCAAGGATACTACTCCTTTCAAAATCTGGTACATATCATCGTAATACTTCATCAGACCCCATTTTGTACACATGCCAGGTAATTATAGAAAAGTTTGTCATGCGCACCACTAACTCCTTCTTCTGTTGGACAATGTAAACTTCTGGGGCAGTTCATGTCATTAGGATGTGTATGATGTCTTCAAAGTGACCATCTGCGATGCACACTGCAAATAGTTGTGCATCAGGAAATCCCTCCAAATCAGTGGGCTCATCCCTTATTTCGATGTGCAACATATGATCTGGTCTCGCATTCAGTCATTCAGGCTTCACAATAACCTCAGAATCATACTCCTGGAACAATAAAAGCCACCTACGGATTCTCCCCCTCAACACAGGTTTATTGACCAGGTATTTCAACATGGAATGATCTATATATATCTTAAAATGTCCACCCATCAAGTAGTGTCTAAACTTCTAAAGTTTGTATATCATGGCTAACCCTTCACGCTCAGTGGTGGAATAGTTCTTCTCAACCTTGTATAACCTCCTTCTTGTGAATGCTATATGATGGTCCAATTCTCCTCCGCTAGCCTATGTCAATACTACTCCTAGCACTATATATGACGTGTCTACATGTACATGAAACTCCTTCTTCCAATCTAGGAAGACTAAAATGATGTGATGACCATTTTCTCTTTCAATACATCCAAGCTTTTCTTACAGTCCTCGTTCCAACAGAATGTGACATCCTTTTTCAAGAACTTATCCATAAGCACAATGATCTAGGTATAGCCCTTGATAAACTTCCTGTAATACCCAGTATGTCCTAAGGTTGCACATAGCTATTTCACACTCCTTGGCACCTCCAAGTCAAGTATTATTGCTATCTTCGTGGGATGTACCATTAGTCCTTGTCTAGAAACCACATGACCGAGAATGGTCACAAAAGGAACACAAAATAGGCATTTCTTCAAATTGAGTGCAATATGGTACCTTCCACAAGTATCTAGCATCATGCGCAAACTTGCTACATGATGTTTTATTAGCCCAAACATAGTCCAGTCATCAAAGTACATCTCTAGAAATTTACGAATGAATTATTTGAATGCAACAATGACTACGCACGAAACAATCGTAGGCACATTGTTCAATCTGAAAGGCATTACAGTGTACTGAAAACATCCCCACTTAGTCGCCAAGGTGCTCTTCCTTCTATCCTCTGACACGATTTTGATCTAATGGTACCTAGAGAACCCATTAGTGAAGGAGTACGCTTCCTGGACACCTACATTATCCAATACCTCATTAGAGAACAAAATCAGGAAAGGATCATGTACGTAAGCATCATTCAACTTCCTGAGATCTACGCATATCCTTATTTCATCCTTCTGCTTCTTTTCCTATACCACCATTGGGCTTACCCAATCACATTCTTCTATGGGCTCAATGATGCCTACCATGAGCATCTTGTCTAGCTCTAAGTGGACCTTCTCTTTATACTTAGGATTGAGATGGTAAGGTCTTTGCTTAATCAGATTTGCATTGGGCTTTCACGTGATCTTCACAATGCCTAGGTCTCCTATTATCCCCTTCAGCTCTGTAAACTTGGTAGGGAAAAAATCCTGGTATTTGTGGAGCAATTCAATGACCTTATCTACCATCACATCATCCCAATAATCTCTAATCATTCTGAATTTGGGCTCTGCCTCCATAACAATATTTACCAGTTTCGTTTTCAGTGGTGCGGTTATATCAAGATTCTAAATCTGTGGTCCCTCAACTTCACAGTCACCCTTTGTCTTAGGGATGTTAATCTTTCATGGATGCTCATCTTCTTCTTCAGTAGTCATGTTATAGCATTCCAACACGTGAATCAACTGAGTAGTCCAATCGGGTTGAATCAGATCCAAATGATCCTATAGTGTCCTAAAGATTGCTGCTTTCACTTCTTGTGGCACTTCGTTAATACAGTCAAACTCATCTTCAAAGCTGAACGTCATGATGAATCCTTCATGTAGAATACCCCATTAACTTGTACCATGAGAGAGCTTTGTGTCCAAGTACCAGTTCATCACGATGACATCCAGGGTATGACAGAACAAGTGAACCCATTCAGGTTGGGGCTTCACTCCATAAGCTTTAGCCCTTTTGTCCAAGTGTGTGTGCGGATCATCCTTCCCATCATATTTGTTTGTTATTTATGCATTTGGATTCCCGAAGTGTGTTCTCACCATCCTCTTACACTCACGCCCCTCATCAAAGCTACCCTTGTGTGTACCCCACCATCTTGCGGGCATAGCACGCAATGCCTAGTCCAAAGCCTAGAAGCACTTCTTCTGTGGTACTTCCCTCTCAAAGGCATTAAAAAATACATATACATCATTCAAGCCATCATAAGTGGGTAGATTTCTTTCCTTCGATGATATACAACACAACCAGGTCATCATGTTACAACTTAGCATGGTTACTTCATGTAGCCGATTCTGCCAGCGCTCTAATTCTTCATCAAAGTTCGAGGTGTAGGAACTCTTGCAATCCCATGTAATTCTTCCATCCACTTTTGGATTCACCTAATCTTAGTCTTGCACTGTTGTCTTATATATGCAGTCCAAATCATCATCACTCCCATAATTGAAAACTAGTTCAGTATAGCATGATCCTTCAGCAAGATCTAGGGGTACTATTACGCAGAGCGATTTGTTTTCAAATATCATCTTTCACTTCTTTAGGTTGATTACCTCATTCATATTAGCATCCCAATCAATGCCAAGGATCACAGGGTAGGGGTTGTTGTCATCCAAAATTTTTATTACTTCAAAGTTAGCCAACGCACTCACGCCTTCAATAGCTATAGTCACCCCTTGCAGTTGTCCCATGGGGATGATCTTATGTTGATTTTCCATCCTTAACTAAATGAGAGACCACTGCAGCGTAGGTCTTCCCATCCACTCCCAAGTTTGCTTTGGTAGAATGTTTATGTCTAACCCCAGATCCAAAATAACCTGATCCATTTCATATTCTCCTATATGTGCGGTTAGTCTCATCTCTCATCCTGTCCTTGATTTATGCATACCAATCTTCCATACCACACACAATTCACCCTGATTGTTTCCAACACATCTCTTTATAAGATCTTCTAATCCCTTCACAGCCTTGCTATCACGTAGCAACTTCATGCAGGTTTCTAGAAAGGTCGTAAGCATAGAAGGGTCCATTTCCTAATCAGCTTTATCCTTACTCCGTGAGGTGGAGGCCTCAACAAAGCTCTTCTTTGCCTCCATTAACATTTCACATGTGCACTCCAAATCAAATTCAGCCTCCTTCGCAGAGCTTTGCAAACCCACGCACTATATTTGGGCTATTTCCCCTTATCATCACATATTGAAATTCCACTTCAAAGCTCTATATTCACATTCAAATCCTCTTCGCGAGGTTCAGACCTCATCATCTGCAGGTTTTGAGTCGGTTGAGGTGGTAGCACCCCTTTGTCACATATCCTTGATATCATCATAGGAAAATCCTCTGTCTCATGATCAAACTAAGTACAATATTTACACGAAGATAATTTTCAGTTAGTGCATTCATGGGCATATTGTCCTGGTCCTCTGCAGTTGTAGTAGATTTCTTGTCCCCGACCTCTGTCAAGTCCTCCTCCACCTTGACCTCATTCGTGCCCCTGAAATCCTATTCTCGTCATCCCGACATTCTGGTCAAGGGGTCGCATTTCTACCTAAACCCTATAGGCGGGTGTTTTGATAGATTTCGATGGTAACAAAAAAACAAATCTAGATTGGGTCACTTTTAAGTTTCAAAATATATAATGAGGTGGGACATATTCTTGGAGGAATCCATCCTCCCCATTCATGGATAATACAACTAGCCCATATAATTGTGGATAGACTTGAAGTCTCAGCACAATAATAGGTAATTTTTATTTGAAAAATTCTAGTTGTGCCATCCATATTTTCAAGAAAATATACAACAATGGTGGGAAGATCCCTAAAAGGGAATGTACTTGAACTACAAAATGATTGGTTGAGACTTTATTTTATTTTGATATTCTTGGCCATGAAAACAGCTCGCAATATATAATAATTTGATAGTGCCTGTTTTTCAAAACTAAAACAAATGATCTTCAGCTAGGGTGTGCCTTTGAACAACGAAACTCAAAATACTAGGGTTTCCCCTTTTTCTTGATAACTCCTAGATCTCCTTGTCAATTTCCTCAATAAGTCTTCTCACATCCTCCTTCGATATCCTTCTCCCATTTAATAAAAAAAATTGTCCTTTGAAAACCATGAGTAATACCATGGGTCACTTAATTCCCTGAAAGTGAATTCTTACTCATTTTATTTAATTATTATTTATCTTAATATGACGAAACCTTTATTTTTCCTATCAATAGACCATGGGATATAAATACGATATAACTCAACCTCCTTTTACTTCTAAGGGTCAGAAATGGACATTACACCACAAGGTGTCCTATAGTCAGAAGGTTCCTCCTAGGCACACTAAAATCCCTCGATCATGTAACATCAATATGTTTCATATTTTCCTCATGGAGTACAAAGCTGCTTCATTGAGACTACGCCTGATAGTAAGTTTACTTATATAATCTCTATATCATTAGTTATGCAACACAATATTATAACTCTTCAATATAGCACAAGCAATCTTAATGTCACTTACCTCAATTAAACTTTCATTCATATAAGCAGTAACAACATCATCACATCATCTTCCATTAATAGAAACCTTAAACATAATATGAAAGACAATTTCATCATTTTACTCATGTTCAATTTCAATGGAAATGGCTCTCTCAACTTTCGCTTTTATTAAAATATATATGTACTCTAACTACCTCAACCTACATTGACATGCTTCTACAAGCCCTCCAGGTAGATGTGATGTGAAGTGCCACTATGACATGACCCAACCTCACATCTATAGTTAAGGAAGTGGTGCTTACAAATAAGAATTATTGACCACAAACTTACATCCTATAGGGACTACAGATCACCCAAGAGTTGAAGAAACACCCCAAGTGGTCAATCCTTAAGTTGGAACTTCATTTCAGTGACCTAGACTCCCAAACACACCCTTGAAACTCCCTGCATGTGGTTGAATGCCTCCAACCACACTCACAAGCCTTGCTCCATGTGATTGTGATATAAATTTCTCATTTGAGTGTCTGTGATCTCGACATCTAAGAAAAAATTCTAATCTAACCCCCAGACCACTGCCCAAAACTTCTTGATACTTTCGAGAATGATATGTAACTTAATGAAAATGATAAACATACAAACTTGAATAAAAAACTTGACCTAACTGGGTCTAACCAAGACAATCATTTTGTCAAGCCTATGGTGAACATGTAATCTACATGTCATGAAGGAATATATGATCAAAGTATTTTGAAACTTATCTAAGAATCACCAATAAGGTCTAATGCCCTCTCATAATAGCTACAACAACACTTGTTGGACCATGTATTCATCAACCAGTAATCGACTAATAAAAAAATAACAAGATCCATAGCTAAAACATGTTATGGAACCATGGTTATAACCAACATATAATAGAAATATTAACCATGATAGAAAAACCATTAAATCGATATAATAACAAGTACAAGTACTCGTGAATAACAATAAGAAAGAGGTCCTGAACTGTCAACCTAAAGGTTCTGCTAAGTCACTTGATGATTAGCAAGCTTGCCTTCAATAGAGGTCATGACTAAATAAGCCTCATCTAACCAGGGCTTTAAACGAACCTTCAACACCACCTCTTTGTGTTGCACTACATCTACTTGTTCTTTCAAGGTTTTAGCCTCCTTCATCTTCACCAGTCACTGTGTGAGAGCAACAGTGATCGCTATACCTTTTACTTCATCATAGTGCTACTAGATTTCTCACACCTCTGTCTCCAGTCATTGTACATTAGGATCCTCCTGTAGGCTCATCAGGACCTCAAACGATTGTTTAAAAAGTTGTGTGCAGTCTGCTACTATATTGTCTACTGCCGCTATTGCCTCTGTCACAACAATTGCACACTGCTCCTTTACTTCTGGCAGAGTTGAAGGATGGGCCTTCAACTGTAAATATGTAATCTGTAGGTTTAGCTATAGCAAAACCTTAGCCAAATTCATGTGAGTGTCACGCACCCCTATAGTAATCTTGTGAATGCACACCTCAACCGGTTCTCCCTCAGGAATAGGAAACTGCGATACCATTCAGCATGCCTCCTCCATGAATTGAACTATGCGCTTGTTCCGATCAGTTACCCTAGTCATGGTGGTGATGGCAGAGTCTCGCTGTAGGGCCAGCTGCACATTATTGATTTATTGTTCACTGATCACCTACACAATGTGATGTTCACAGGCCCTTAGCTCCATGATCACTCCATCCTACAAAAGGTGGAGTGCCTTAGTAGGGAGTGCTGTCAAGTTCAACCCCACTCCCCTGAGGGAACTGACAGTGGGCTTGGAAGCTTCATTTTTTGTTGGCATTATTCCATCAGGTAGCACTATCGCATGGGAGTTCTTTACACGCAGCATTTTGGCAACTTCTAAAGTTCCGATAGCAAGGCTGGTGGACACCATGCCAACTTATGATGCATGGATCTGAAACTCTTGCAGACCCATCTGGATGGCCCCCAATAGTAGTTGCTACTGCTACTTGAATTGTTGCAGCACCTCATGTTATGTTGAATTTTTCATATACAGATAAATGCAATTTCCCTAGGTGGGTAGCTACACCGAGAACAATAGATTTAAAGCATTTATCCTTTTTCTATAAAAGATAAATAGGAAAAGGGACCTATTTTTTATCTTTTTCTTTCCCTTTGTCTCCTTTATGTGGCTCCCATCGCTCCTTCTTGAACTTAATTTTCTCAACAAGTACCTGCAATCATAAAAAGAGGACAAAAGCCAATCAAAGCAAGAGATCTATATACTATAAGAAAATGCAATTGAAAGCATTTACACATATAATCATCATATATAAAGACAAGAATATGGGAAAAGGTGTAAACAACTTTATTAGGTAGAAGCAAGAGTTACGACCATGAAGTCCGATCCAATGTCACTCCTCCAGCTTGAGTTCCAACCAACATCACATCAAAAGCACAACACTCCAGTAGCACAACAATACTTGTTTACAATCTCAAACCTCACACCAACAATATGTCCTTACAAATTCTCAAAGTCCGGCCCAACCCCTGATCACTTAGATGAGTGCTCAATTTATAGGAAAATGGTGATGTTTTGGTCATAAATGAGGGTATTGAATGGCCTTCCAAACTTAGGGTTAGTTTCCATGGAGGAAGGGATGAGAGGATAGGAGGTTACTAAACTCATTCCCTATCCAATTTCGAGCTCATACGAGATGATAAGTGTGGGAATATTCTAGAAGGCTCTAGAGGATAAGAATATTCCCAGAACCCTATGAGGATTTCGCTCAATCTCGCCCAGGTAGGTAAAATTGGGCCTAAGTGCTCTGAAATTCACCCTAACATGGGCCTACCTACACTGAAGTGCACTTACCCTTGACCAAGGTTCCGCTGGTCCCTCAAGGAGGCATTTTTGGAGGGCTTCAGGCCAGGAAACGTTTAGGAAAGGAGGTATTCAAAGTGATGACTTGTCTAGGGCATGTAGCAACTAGATTATGGTTTGATGAGCCCTAATAGTACTAATCTCAATGTTTGGAGTGATGTGCCCAAATGGATCTGTAACAGCTGCCCACTAAAGCATGAATTCGAAAATGATAATGTCGAGTGATATGCTTTATGATGTGATAAGGAGGTTTCGAAGCGGGTGGTGACCTACATTAATCACAATACATAATATCATGATAATTTTAATTTTTTCATGAAACAACAAGGGAAGGCATACCCTTTCTCAGCACATAAAACTTCATTACAAGTACATAGATAGTCGTCTATAGATATAGACCCATGATAGGATGACCATCTGTGTAAAGCCATCATACAAATGATTTTGTACTTTCCTAAAATCGCAGCCCGGTTAGATGAAACTAGGTCTGAGGTCTTCTATCTCATTCAATCGTTCACTCAAGTATGAGTCTAACCATGTGAATATGTGATCTGAAGTTGAACATGGGAAGACACCGTATGATTACCAGCCAATGATGTAAGACGTTAATAGACACGAGAGAAATCGCCATTAATGATAATGATCCTCAAGGTACTGTAATACATTCTACATGGTGTGAATGGATGTTTTGATGTCAAACACAATACAAAGTCTTTCGGTTTAAGGTCAGTGATGTCAAACTATCGCCGAAAGTGAGAAACTTGCCATTGATGTATGCAAGCTCCAAGGTACTAAAAGGGTGTTTCTAAGTCAACATCTTGGATAATGTGTTGATTTCGACGAGAAGTGACTCATCACAAGAGGGCCTTGACGTATCCCACATCAATGAGACAAATGAGTGTAATGATTTTTGGAGATGGAATGTGACTGACGACACAAGGTTCAGGAATGGCGGTCATGAAAATGAAGGTTTATGAGTATTGAAAAGGATGAATTTTACTGAGTGACTTCTCTTGAACATGTCGGTGACACTTAATGAATTGGTAGAATTGACCTAAAACCAAAGTAATAGATGGTATTATAGACCAAGGTATGATGATCATCAAGTAGATAACCCAACCCAAGTAGTCACAGTGATGAATTGAAAGTGTTATGTTCAAGAGCAACCTACTACCATAAAGTGGTTTACTCCTTTTCTCATTTTCCACAGCCACTGCTGATGAGTACCTCTTTATTTTTATCAGGGTTGAGTAGGATAACATATGATTTTTTTATTATTCCACCCTCCAGGTGAATCCATTGCTACATGATGTTTTAACGAGTCTAGTGAAGGTGAAACTTGGTCTTTTCATGATCGACAAGTTTGTTACTATTTGATGTTTTAATGAGTTTAATGACAATGATAACTCGGCCCTTTTCATGTTTAGAGAGTTTGAAAAGGGAAAAAAAGAAAACTCCAGAATTTATTTTTCATAAGTTTGTCTCTCAATTCCGAAAAAAGCTTAAAATAATACGAGAGAGAACATATTGACCATGTTTGATCAACGTATTCGTTTTTCATAAATAATCTATCTCAGTCTGGAAAATGGTTAAACTTATACTGAGTAGATTTCATTTCCAATCCATTAACAAGCTGAAAAGGACAAGCACATGGAAATATTTTCATATTTCAAGAATCTGAAAAGAGCTTAAAGAGAACTCCACTTAGAGGAATGAGTGATGTTTAGGATAGCAACTAGTTTTGGTGATGTTGGAACTTCTCAAAACATGTTGATTTATGTGAAGAGGATAGCTAATAAGACCACTCATTGTAGTTGTTCCTCAAAAGGGTAAAGAACCAAGTGAAAGCATATAATTGGCCAAGCATATAGTGACGATGGAAGGAGAAAAACCACAACTCATATGATGGATGAGTCTAATAGAATGGAAATCACGAGGGTTAAAATGGAGATAGATTCATTTTTACAGAAGCTTGAACCATAGGGAACTATGCTTGGATTTAGTTTCATGTTTACACAAGCTTGAAACAAAAAAACTATGCTTGGATTCAGTTTACATGCCCCCAGCATGATGACTCAATTCTAGGTGCATGCCCCCCAAGCTTCATTGCATTCACCTAAGTAGACTACTTGTGGCAATCAGGTGGATGGAATGAAGGTTCATTTACGAGATAAAGTGAAATACTTCACTGGGATTTTACGAGATCTACTCAATGAATCGAATTGGAATTTTGCTCTAGGAGAGCTTGTTTCATTTTTTAATGAGCTTGACACAAGACAAGGAACTCTACTCAGATTCCTTTTTTCATTTTTTAACGAGCTTGACACAAGACAAGGAACTCTGCTCTAATTCCTTGATTCATTTTTTAATGAGCTTGACAGAAGACAAGCAACTTTGCTTTTATTCCTTGTTTCATTTTTTTAACGAGCTTGACACAAGACAAGGAACTTTGCTCTAGGACCTGTTTTATTTTTTAATGAGGTTGACACAGTAAAAGAACTATCCTCATATTCCTTGTTTCATTTTTTAACGATCTCGACACAAGACAAGGAACTATGCTCATATTTCTTGTTTCATTTTTCTTTTCATTAGGTTGTCATAAGACAAGGAACTATCCTCATACCCTTTGTTTTATTTTTTAACAAAGTTGACACAAGATCAGGAACTATCCTCATATTCCTTGTTTCTTTTTTTAACGAGGTTGGCACAAGACCAAGAACTATTCTCATACCCTTTGTTTCATTTTTTAACGAGGTTGACACAAGACTAGGAACTATCCTCATATAATTGTTTCATTTTTTAATGAGGTTGACACAAGACTAGGAACTATTCTCATATTCCTTGGTCATGACCTGTTACACTAAAATTTGTCACCATGACTATTTGCAGTTAGTATGGCTCCATCAACTGTCAACTATCCTCCTTGGCAAGTCTCATACCTCTGCTCTCCATGTCAAACTTCACGAAAGAGAGAAAGTCTTTAAAAATCTATTTATCTTTGGGTATGCAGTTTGTCTCAGCCTTACCTGCGTGTACGCAACCCAAGTTCACAATACCTGTGTACTTGTACGCTCCGTATGTAAAGGGGTGGGTGCGTACTCCTATAAAGGTCAAAAGGTGCAAGTTTCATCTTAAAAAAGTTACTTGTGGTCATTTCTAGAACATTCTAGAAGCTTGTTCGACGTGTATTGAGCGCCTCCAGATGGTTCATGTATCCCTATGAAAGAGGAACTTATCCCATCAAGAGGGGAGCTACCCCATCCAACGAGGGGCTTTTCCCATTGATGGTGGACTTGATTAACTTCCTCTAGAGCACTATAAATACAAACATTGGGCCAGAAGGAGGGAGGTTGAAAGGTGAATATTCCTAAGGGTAGATGCTGCTGGAATTAGGACTTCCTTGTAGAAGCTTGTGAGGAGAGATTCCCATCCTTTCTTGTTTCATTTGGAAGTGGGTGAGCTTATCAAAGTAAAGGAGAAATCTTGATGGACCCTGGGAGGAACCTGCACAACACCAAGGCTCAGGTTGTAATGGTTTCTTTTGTTTCCTATTAATACAAATAAGTCCATTCTTCTCAACAATTTGTTATTTATTAGTTGTTTCATATACTCCTTGGTATGTATGTTAAATATGTTTTATTTTATGAGATATCCAGTTGCTATTTAATCGTTTGATTGTTAGTGAATGCAGGTTTCGGAGAGAAGGAGGAGATCATTCGGATCGACAAGGCTAGACTACTACAACAACGTTGGACTACAGGTAGGATCTAAACACTTGATTTCTTATATGGTAAATGCATATTTAGAGAAGGATTATTCTTAATTGTCTTGTTTTTCACTCGAAAGCCTTAAGCTTCTAGGGAGGTTGGTTTTGTCTGCAAAATTGACTCTTTCCGCCTGACAAAATGGTGACCATACTGGGGAACTCCATTGATGTGAATGATTTTTCCTTTGTGTGAAACTTTGATCTGAGAAAAGTCATTTGTTTTCTGGTTTTTGGCTGTTTGACTGTGTATTTGGGCGGGCTAGCTTAGAGTTAGATTAGATTTTAGTTTTTCTTGGTTTTTCCAGTAGTACGCACCCTCTGTGTTGAGCATAGTGCGTACCTGTACGCGGTAAAGCTTTGTGCACAGTGCGGGCACGCACCTGTCTGAACAGGTTGCCTGCGTACCCTGTCAAAAATTGAGAAAATTCCAATTTGTCCATTTTTCCTCTTAAATTTTGTCTTTAATTTGTTTTTACTGCCCAGATCCACTGGTTACCTGTCAGAGATCTTCACCTGAACTTGTTTCGTTAGCATCAAGAGTTTTAGTGGAATTCATAGAAGTTCTAGCCCAAGGGTTTGATTTTTGCATTGGTCCTGTAGTGACTTTGACTTTAGAAGTTGTGAAACCTTGGATCTCTCTGGTTTTATCAGTATTCTTAGGAGTCAGACCTGTCATAAAGTCTACCTGTGTGAGCAACCTACCTTTGTGTTATCTCTTTGCGGAATTTCGAAGAAGCTTGTTGATTGAGTTGTGAATTTCATTCTTGAGAAAAAGAACAAAAGAGTTTGATTTTTGTTTTTGACTGGTTTATGATTCTGCATGAGCTGGTCCTTGGTTTGATTGTTTCTGAGTAAAACAACCTGGAATCATCTTTGTAGGCTTTTGCCTCGTTAGATTTGCTTTTAGGTAAATTTCCTTTTAATTTGCTTTTCAGTGAGTGTTTCATAGATTTTTATAAATTTTGAGATTGATTTTTGTTAGAATAGTTTTATATGCTTTGTTAAATAGAAAAGATACAAAAACATCTCCTTTGAAAAAGTTTGTTTTAAGTAGCATTTGAAGTATTTTGAAAGAGAAAGGAATTTTTGTGCAAGTAATGAGTGGTCATGTGTTGTATGCTTGGAAAAGATAAAGAGATTGTTTCTTTGATTGTCTGTTAAGAAAGTTGCTTTTATCAATTTTGCATTTTCCAACTCTCTTAGCTAGGGAATTCATTGAAAAAGAAAAGTAGTGTAAATCATCCTAAGTGCATCTTTTTAGTGGATTTGATTCAAGTCTACACACCATCAGTTTCATATCCGCTACCTTTTGTCTTAAAGAAAAGCCATAAAATTAACGCTTAAAGTAAAATCAACTTAGTAACTTTTCTTTTACTAGGGCTCTGAAACACCAATCTAGATCAGGCTAGTGTCTTGGAGTAGGAGAGTAATTAACGAGCTCGTGTCTGAACCAGTGAGGGGGTCAATCCTCCCTCGTTGGGAACGATGCCAGACACGCACGTATTACAAATGGTAAACCTCGGATTAATCATTGTCGAGGAGCCTGGGGTCACTTATCGGTAAACCTTGGATTATTTTCAAGGAGCCGGTAAGGGGATTGAGCTTGATACTCTGCCCTTGCATGCTGTCGGATCGTAGACTGTTCCCCCAGGTGTATTTTTTGTTGTTGGTAACCTTAGTGACCATTATCTTAGGATTCTGCCGAAGGTGACGGTGGAGGGAAGATCCCACTGTACCTGGAGCAGACGTCGGCTAGACTCACTTGGATTTTCTGGGGGGTT
>APFE030039948.1:36944-48960 GCA_000404065.3 Pinus taeda | reverse complement strand
GCGCCTCTAGATGGTTCATGTATCCCTATGAAAGAGGAACTTATCCCATCAAGAGGGGAGCTACCCCATCCAAAGAGGGGCTTATCCCATTGATGGTGGACCTGATTAACTTCCTTTAGACCACTATAAATACAAACATTGGGCCAGAAGGAGGGAGGTTGAAAGGTGAATATTCCTAAGGGTAGATGCTGCTGGAATTATGACTTCCTTATAGAAGCTTGTGAGGAGAGATTCCCATCCTTTCTTGTTTCATTTGGAAGTGGGTGAGCTTATCAAAGTAAAGGAGAACTCTTTCTGGACCCTGGGAGGGACCTACACAACACCAAGGTGCAGGTTGTAATGGTTTCTTTTGTTTCCTATTAATACAAATAAGTCCATTCTTCTCAACAATTTGTTATTTATGAGTTGTTTCATATACTCCTTGGTTTGTATGTTAAATATGTTTTATTTTATGAGATTTTTAGGTTCTATTTAATCATTTGATTGTTAGTGAATGCAGGTTTCTGAGAGAAGGAGGAGCTCATCCGGATCGACGAGGCTGGACTACTACAATAGTGTTGGACTATAGGTAGGATCTAAACACTTGATTTCTTATATGGTAAATGCATATTTAGAGAAGGATTGTTCTTAATTGTCTTGTTTGTCACTAGAAAGCCCTAAGCTTCTAGGGAGGTTGGTTTTGTCCGAAAAATTGACTCTTTCCACCTGACATGACCCATAAGAGGTCATGACTTCCAAGAGGTTCTCATCAGATGGGAGAACAATGATCTGGAAGGGATCCGTAGCAAGGAATCCATTAGAGAGATCTGGTTCCAATGCCCCCAGTACATAATGTACAACATCACGGAATTGATCGTCAGTTGGTGTAGGCATGGAATAGGTTGCTACATAATTGACCCATGGCAGGGAAGATACCATTAGGAAAAAAAGACTGTTTAAGGAAGATGGTTGACTGGAAGCCATATTTGGACCGAGAAATGAAATTTGGTAAATGGTGACAATTATGCCTTCATGGGGGAAATAGATCACTCAAAAGAGTGTTGAAAGAATAGCTCCCATGTCATAAACATAGTGGCACCCAAGAAGTAAATTATAATCTAAAGGGCCTGGGACTACCATCACATTGAGATAAACAATTTTTCCTCCCAAAGTAATAGGCAACTGAGGAAGGATCCCTAATGGTTGATTGGTTCCTTTGTAAAAGCCAATAGATTCAGAGTAATAGGCACAAGTGGCAGCGAACTGAGCACTTGCCAAGCAGTGGAGGAAAGGATACTCACAGATGCACCTTCATCTATAATAGTGCTAGGTACAATCATATTAAAAACTTGTACTATGATCTAGAAGGCACATAAGAAGGAAGACGACATCCTGCTAGTCAAATCCAATCAAAGGAAGTGACCAGAATAATTAGAGGGAGTACCGTAAGAATAGGAGAATCACCCCCTTGAGTTAGAGAACTAGAGGATTTTCCTCCTGTCTTGATAGAATAGGAGGGTTCCCCCTAATCTCATTGGAATCTGAAGAAATGAAAAGAACTCGAGTGGTATCATAATCACTCTCTATGGGAAAGGTATGATTAACTGAAGGTGAAATCAGGTCAATTGTTTCCTTGACCTGTGATGGGTCAGGTATAGACTCGTGAGATTCACATTCAAAGAGAGTGGGTTTGACCGGCAGTTGATTTGGGTCAGTCAATTTATCAACTAGTGAAGGATGAAGGGAGAGTCTCCTGTAACCAGACGAAATTTGCTACGGAGAAGAAGGACACTTATCCAACACCTTTATGGCTTCATCCAGATAGAGGAAAAGGTGAATGGGGTGATTCTCTTCATATAACCTAGAGGGAAACTTAAATTTACCCTTATTTCCATGAACTTTACTACCATTAGTTGATGGTGTGTCACCAACATGATCTCCAGAAGTTGATGACACAAGATGATGTGAACGAGAATACCATTCTTCTAAAATCTAAGGAATACCAAAACAATTTCAAAGAAGATGGTCTCCTATACATAGTTTGCAAGGATATTGAAGTTGGTGAGGCTTATCGAACAGTTTCTCATCATAAGTTTCATTCGAAGCAATGGTTGCCTAGTTGTCCCCTGCTGAATTTTCTTCTTCTTCTTCTTCTTCTTCAATTTCTTCTTCTTCTTCGCCATCTGGTTACTAGCACCAATACTTTCATTAGTCGAAGAGGAAGAAGGGGAGGAAGAAACAATTGATGAAGGCAAAGGGTCAACTTTAGGATCAACTAGAGGTTGATTTTGTCTAATTGTAGGAATATTCAGTTGCGGGGCCAAGGAGGTTGAGAACAACCATACTGGAAATCTGATGGTAAGTCCCAGAAGGGACAATGTAGCCATATAAGGAGCACCAATATTTCCGAAAGGAGGAAAAATACTAGGATTCCCATCAAAAGGAATTCCTTGCTCGGTGGACTTCGGAGTTGTTTCCATATGTTTCAACATAATATCAACTAAGGAGTGACGTGGAGGATGTTATCCACAGTCAATTAATTTATTTTAATCAAAATAACGTATAAAAAATAGGTATAATCTAGGCGAAAGGATTACCAAGCAACTGTGAACTGCAGAATACCTCCCAACGAACCGAGAAGTACGGGCAGGCAATCTCCTCGAATGTTGTGCTCAGTGTATCATAGCTTACATGGTGGACAATGCAATTACCTATGGATGGATAGCAACCTAATGTTGTCCTCCCATATATACTTGAAAGTAGATGGAGGCACAATCTGTATTAGCACTGTCTAATGCAAAACTGCATAGTGAGAGCATTCATTTATATGTTATGTACTCTAACACCACGCTATATACCCGAAGGTATGTAGACGAGCTAAGATATACTCACGTATGTGGAATGAGGTATCGCACTTGGAATGTATCGCAGAAAAGTTAGCAACAACTGCTATGTTTTACGATGTCAAAACACGTCTCTAACATAGAACCTCTAAATGTTTTGCGTTAGGTGACAATGCTCCATTAGGTTAATTGAGATTAATATTAAGTTGACCTTGATTAAGAATTTTCCTTTCAAGGTTCACCACATGATGTCTTTGAAATTCCCAGAATGAAACTAATATGATAAGCATCCTTTTCATTCAATTTTAACAATGAAAACTTTAGCTAGTAGGGATAGAGCAATTAGATTCTTTTAATCAAAGAACAAAGAGAACATCTAATGCAATTTCCCTAATCTATTCCTATGAGCACACTCAAACTTTCTTAATGCACAATGCAAGTTTTTATTTTAAATTCCCTTAATGTTGAGATGAACAAAAGGAAACTAATGCACATACAATCAATCAATATTTTTGCAAGAATGAACACTTTACGATAGTTCCTCTTCGAAAGAAATGAAGACTTTTAGGACACCTTCTTTTAAACAAAGATTAATCGAATATAAACTAACTTTGAAAATGAATTGATAGTGATAAAGAAATCATTTAAGAAAGACTAAAAAATCAAGGGAAAAGTAGGTCTAGAAGAGGAAACACAAATTGATTTCAGAAGTACAATAACCATTGATCTTTAAGCGAGAAAAAACAAAAGGAAATTTGGGAAAAATCAAGTCCAAGGAGGCATTTTTTGACCTAAGGAAGATCAGCGCAACCCTAAATGAGAGACTGTGTACTTCAGAGCATTGTCCTCAATCCAAGGGTGCTTTGCAGTGCTCTGTGTTTGAACCAAGCCTGTGCTGGTGCCAGAAGCCTGTGCTGGTGCCAGAGAGGCCATCCTAGGGGCTTTCAAGCACATTTTTTACCAAACAACACTTGAAAAAGGCTGAAACAAGATCAATGGAAGCAAGTAAATTCTACTAAGGTTTACTAAGATGAAGGTAAACTACCAAAAATGATGATAATTCCCCAACGGAGTCACCAATTTGTTAAGTGGAATTTTGCATCTACGGATAAATACAATTTCCCAAGGTGGGTAGCTACACCTAGAACAACAGATTTAAAGTGTTTATCCTTTTTATATAGAAGATAAATAAGACAAGGGACCTAATTGATATGTTTCTCTTTCCCTTTGTCTCCTTTGTATGGTTCCATCGCTCCTTCTCGAACTTAATTCGCTCGACAAGTACCTACAATCATAAACAGAGGACAAAAACCAGTCAAAGCAAGAGATCTATATACTATAAGTAAATGGAATCAAAAGCATTTACACATATAATCATCATACATAAAGACAAGAATATGGGAAAAGGTGTAAACAACTTTATTAAGTAGAAGGAAGATGTTATAGATCTAATCCAAAAATATATGAGAATAGAAATAAACCCAAAAACAATAAGATAGAAATAGATAGAAATGATTCACTTTATTAATATCAATCCCTTATGGTAGGGCAACACCATACATTCACTCCTTAAGAAAGGAGAGCACTCCACAAGCCATATGCCTATTCACACAATATTCCTTCACATCTCTCCATGTGGAGTCTCTAGCCTCTATATAGGCCTCATACATACAATACCATGGATAATTACCATGGTTACCTCATACCATCGAACTAATACCATGGGCCCATTACATTATTACTAACTACTTGTGGTCCCTTACATGAAATGGGTTAACCACCTTATTTATTACTATGGCCCATCCCATTATTACATTATTACCTTGGGTATCTCCCTTGGTACCCCATATTATCCCCCCTAGGTATATAACATTCCACCCCCCTTAGCATGTTTCGTCCGCAAAACATGGGAAGAACACAAATAATAAGATCTACTCAAAAGAGTAGTCCACTGGTACCATGCACGTGCATCTAGCCATCCAAGAGAAAGGTGAACCCTCGATTTCACTGGTGCCTCGCACGCGTGAGATGGAAGTTGACCGTGGTAGCTCTTCTGTGTTAATGTGTAGTAGGTGGATCTTCGTTCCCCTCTATCTGTCCTGTGGGGGTTATTGTCCTTATGACTAATTGGTTTCCATCTTGATGGTTGTCTTGCGGGGTGATGTGGGTGATGATATGTTGAAGTTTTAACCCACGGTGTCTTTTTATTTAATTCACCCTTACTGGAGCCTGACTATTATGTGGTGCCTGTTGTGGTGTCTTATCTTTCAATATTACTTCAACCACTAAGCCCTCCTCTGATGTATCAACACCTGTAACCTTTTCTGCTTCAGCCTCTGTTTGTGTTTGATTATCGATCATCACTGGCTCATCATCTAATATGTCAGACCCTGGAACATCTTCCGCTTCAGCCTCCTTGGACTCTACCTGTTTATTAATGGAAATATCATGTAATGTAATTTTATTCTTTTTATACCAGAGCTTCAGGAATTTCTTCTGTACATTAATATTGATAGTACCCATTGATTCCATCCAAGGGTATCCCAAAACAACATCCATATTATCCATATCTAAAGCATAAAAATAACCATGCAACACATACTTATCCACAGAAAGCTTCAAATCCTTATAAATTTGAACATCCTCATCATCAACCTGTGTATGTTCAATGTGTTTTGCTGGAACTTGCAATTTTTTTACCAAATTAACATTGATAAAATTATGCTTGCAACTAGGATTGATACAAACAATGATCTTCTCTTTCTGAATTAATCCATGAACCTGTAATGAGGATATACCAGTAGGAAATAGCCCCACATGTTTCTTCTTATCTTGTTTTCTAGCATGAGACCATCTGTCTAAAAGTAATTTTTTGAAATTCTTCCTCGGGCAGGTTGAAACACTTCCTTTGGTTAAGTAATCCCCACCGTGTGGCTGCATCCTCTTCAAAATTAGTCACTGCCAACCATTTCCAATTGTGTTTAAATAACCTCTTGTATTCTTTTATGTATTCTTCAATAGTAGAACCATTATATTTTCCTGTAAAACCTAGAACTTCCATGAAGAGGGTTTTGAAAAAATTCACTTACTTGGCGAAAATTTGAAATTGTTACAGTTTAGTCAATATTGCTCAGAATCCTTATTATGATCTGTTTTCCGAAATGGAACAATCATTTTTCATCTGCCCATGTGATAGAAATCCTGATCCAGGCACTAGAATTTCAGATCTGTGCTGCAACTCTCCCGTCATCACTCAAAAATTCTGAAAAAAGAGCTGATTTTGAATCAGCGATATCTCCCTCATTCGGACTCCGATTGAACTGACTGCTTTTTTTAAATTGGGTACCTTTTCACAAATAATTCAGATATACAATTAGATTTTGCAGAACTTGCACCAACATGTCCAGATCTGCGCCGCAAACTTGCTGCCCCGAAAAATTGTCTACAACCCCACTGATTTTTAAATCAGCGATATCTCCTTCATTCGGACTCCGATTCGACTGATTTTTTTTTTGAGATCGGGTATTTTTTCACATAGAATCCAGATCTGCAATTATATTTTGTAGATATTGTACCAAAACATATATATATGATATGCAAAATTGCCGCCCCCGAAATCCTGCAAAAAATAATAAAACAATTCTCCACTTTTTTGCCCAAGAAAGTGCTTTGATACCACTTGTTATAGATCTAATCCAAAAATATATGAGAATATAAATAAACCCAAAAACAATAATATAGAAATAGATAGAAATGATTCACTTTATTAATATCAATCCCTTATGGTAGGGCAACACCATACATTCACTCCTTAAGGAATGAGAACACTCCACAAGCCATATGCTTGTTCACACAATATTCCTTCACATCTCTCTATGTGGAGTCTCTAGCCTCTATATAGGCCTCATACATACAATACCATGGATCATTACCATGGTTCCCTCATACCATTGAACTAATACCATGGGCCCATTACATTATTACTAACTACTTGTGGTCCCTTACATGAAATGGGTTAACCACCTTATTTATTACTATGGCCCATCCCATTATTACATTATTACCTTGGGTATCTCCCTTGGTACCCCATATTATCCCCATGAAGTATATAACAGAAGAGTTACAGCCATGAAGTCCAATCCAATGGCACTCCTCCAGCTTAAGTTCCAACCAACATCACATCAAAAACACAACACTCTCGCAGCATAACAGTACTTGTTTATAATCTCAAACCTCACACCAACAGTATGTCCTTACAAATTCTCAAAGTCTAGCCCCTGATCACTTAGATGAGTGCTCAATTTATAGGAAAATGGTGGCGGTTTGGTCATAAATAAGGGTATTGAATGGACTTCCAAACTTAGAGTTAGTTTCCATGGAGAAAGGGATGAGAGGATAGGAGGTTACTTAACTCATTCCTTATCCAATTTCGAGCTCATTGGAGATGAAAAGTGTGGGAATCTTCTAGAAGGCTTCAGAAGATAAGAATAATCCTAGAACCCTATGAGGATTTCGCTCAATCTAGCATAGGTCAAAGTGGACCTAAGTTCTCTAAAATTCACCCTGACATGGGCCTACATTCACTGAAGCACACTTACCCCTAACCAAGGCTGTGTTGGTCCCTCAAGGAGGCATTTATAGAGGGATTCAGGCTAAGAAAATTTCAGGGAAGGAAGCATTCAAAGTGATGACTTTTCTAGGGCATGTAGCAACTTTATTAGGGTTTAATGAGGCCTAATAGTACTGATCTAAATATTGGGAGTGATGTGACCAAATGGATCTATCACACCACCACGGTGACATCCCATACCATGTCTCCAATGTCATGCAAATCTCCCTCTGTTAGGGTGATTGGGTCCAATGACATCTTGTTGGCCTTGGATTTCTTCCACGACCCCACTTTTTCTTGTTCCCTTAGACTTTTGATGTGGTCCAATGTCATCTATAGGTCTTCTCCATGATGTTTTGTTTGATCATCCGTTTCTTCATCTGTTTCGGGTGAAGGCAACCTCGCACCTTTGTCAGAGCCACACTCTGTTCCACCTATCTTCTTTTCTGCCTGCTGGGTGGCATCATGCTTTGCCTAGGCCTTGTCAGTGACCTCCTTCTTCCTTTCCTCAGCTATCTATGCCATCTTGAGCTTGGCCTCCTCCTTCTTGCACTGTGAATTAGACTTACTCGACCCTGCCGCCAAGTCTGAGGTAGTGCACCACTATGATGGCCAACACTCAAGAACTACAACAATCGCGTCATTTGTTGCCAAGTAAGGCAAGTCATGCCATGTTTGTTCAGGGTCCTTCCATGCCTTGATCGATATGCAATGAAAATCTACCTTGAACTCCGTGTAATCTTGCAGTTTTGTAAACATAGTAGGCGAAAATCGCGGTTTGCTATTGATAGCCATGCAGATGTTCATTTCCATCAAGATCCAGAAGATCTTGCTATCCTTGATGCGTTGAGAATCCTCGGTCACCCATAGCAAAGTGTACTTCGCTGCTTCTAGCAGGTCCAGTGGGACTGAGGGGAATTGACTATCTTCCGGCAGCTCCTAGGTTACCAGCACAATAAACAGCAAGAGCCACGCATAGTGGAAGATCTTACTGAGATCCTGTGCCTTGCAACAGTTTGCAAGGAACTCACCATAGAGATAACATGCTCAATTAAACTAGAATCCTTTAGCACATTAGGTTGTAAGAGCAATGACTGGTGCCAACACTTCCTCATAACTTTTCCTACCAAGATCTACGTGGCCACCTTGACTGCAGGATCGCAAATACTTGAGATGGCATAGCCTCGTGGCTTCTTCATGAGCTTGAATTTCTACTTCATGGCCTCCATGAGGGCCTGCTCACCACCTTTTCTGCCAAACATCATGGCCAAATTTTCTCCTGTGTCAGGCAGCCACGTGATCCTATGGATCAATCTGTCGGCAATGGGTATTGGCTCCTCCAACAACATATATCGATCATGCACCAAGCATAATAGCTGCTTGATGAGCAATACTATAATAGAGGTGCAATTGTTTTGCGGTACCCATAACAGGTTTAGTAGACCTTCCTTGTCTACTCCCTTGTGCCACTTCTGCTATTCCAATGCAATCATCCCTTTCTTGCAGTTGTCAAATACCAAAGGTGTTGTTGTGTGTATTGGTTACATGCTATTCTTTTTCCTCCTCTTGTTGTTTGCTAATGAATCCTTTGTTCGTGAAGGTACCTATGATTGAATATGGTGGTGCTACTTCTTTGGAGCTCCTGGATCATCATGCTGGAGGTTTTCTATTGTTGTGATTGGTATTCTATGCGATAGGTTGCTAGAGGATGTCCTATAGTTGCTTATCCCTCAGAACTCTTAATCATTCTTTTTGTTGGGGTTGTGAGGATGGTGAAATGGATGGAGAAAAAGAAGAGGAGTGTGGAGAGCAAGGAATACTCAGGTGATGCTCTTTATTTGTCCCTGTTTCCCTTCTTTTTGAGGACTGGAAAAAAAAATATTGTTGAAACTGATTTTTTATTTTTATTTTTAATGGTGAGTGCAAGGATGATGATGGTGGATAAGGTATGGTGATTAAATGGTGAAGGGGGTGAACTTTATTGGCCTATCAAGTCATTCATTTGCCTTAGGACTACCCCGTGTAGGATTTCTGGGTCATTGTAATTCCTACAGGATCATCCTGTAGGTTTTCAGGGGATCCTGTAGGTTTACAAGGGATCTTGTAGAAAACACAGTCCCTTTGTAAACTGAAGAAATGGAGTGGAAAAAATGACAGAAATGGTGGAGGAATGAATGGTAATGAGTGAAAAAATAAATATGTGAGATAGGGGTCTCTTTATGGTCCTCCTTTGCTCCTTGACTATCCTGCTTGCTGACCTGCAAATGAAATTTTCATAATTTTTTTTTTTGAAAAACAAGTAGGCTGCCTTTAAGCAGTTTTCACCCTAGTTGTTTGCCGTGGGTGCCTCAAGAGAGGTTTCACCCAGGGATCTTTCTTATTCTCTTTTTCTCTCTTATTTTTTTGTTTTTACATCACTGAGCCACCTCAAGAGGTTTTCAACCCAATGATGGGACTCAGGAACCTCATGTGGGTTTTCACCTGAGTCCTTATTCTTTTTTCTTTTTCTTAGTGATTTGATGAGGGAGGAGCCGAAACTTGCTCCACTATCATCATTGTTTTATTGATATAATCAATGAACTCTTGTTTTGATAAAGGTACCCTGTAAATTTTCAATTGGTGTCCGTTAACAAGCAGAGGAATGGCCTCTTCATCTATGGTTCTGATTTGCACAGAACCATTATTATGTCAGCTTTCCACCACATAAGGTCCTAGCCATCTTGTCCTTAACTTGCCTTTGAAGCCTTTATACCTAGAATCATATAGCAACACCCAATTTCCTTCCTAAAATTGCTTCTCCTTGATGTTTTTATCATGCCAGCTCTTCCTCTGAAGTTGAACTACCTCTGTATGTAGGAGGGCTTGCATTCTAAAATCATCCAAACTATTTAACTGGAACAATATCTCTTTTTGTGCACTGCTAAGATCTAGATCTAGTTGGGCTGCCATCCTTAATGTGTTATACTCGAATTCAATGGACAACAAGGCATTTTTCCCATAGACCAACTCATAGGGTGTGAATCCATTGGTAGTCTTCCATGTGGTATTATAGGCCTAGGTGGCCTCAAGTAGTCTACCTGCCCAATCCTTCCTGCTGCTTCTTACCACTTTGGTCAAGATACCCTCTAGTGCTCTATTGGTCACCTCAACTTGCCCATTAGCTTGTGGATGATAGGGAGTGGAGGTTCTATGCTTGATCTTGTGTTGGCTGAGCAAGTCTTCAATCATGTTGGAGGTAAACTTGCTACCTTCATCTCTGACTAGCTCTCTAGGGTACCCAAATTTGTATAATACATTCTTCCTTAGGAACTCAACCACCTTCTCCTCTGTTGTTGCCTTAATTGCCTTAGTTTTAGCCCACTTAGTCAAATAACCAGTATAGACAATAATGTACTAGTTTTTATTAGAAGGAGGGTCAATATGCCCAATGAAGTCCATGCCCCGCTTATCAAATGTCTCAAAAGTCACTTGTCGCTGTAGAGGCATTTCATATCTTGGAGTAGGCCTTCCCATCCTTTAGCACCGATTACACTGAATAGTGGGAAAATAATAGCCTACTTGTAACACTATGAATGTTTTCCTCTTTACTACAAAGTGACCTCCACAAGGCCCATCATGATAGGTCAAACGGATGTCAAATACTTCCTCCTCCCTGACACACCTTCTCAAGATTTCATCTGGGCCAAGTTTGAAGAGATTGCCCCCAATCCAAGTGAAGGGGGCACTCTTCCTTATTATCTTTTTCTTTTATTTGTTGGACAAGTTTGGTGGGAATTGTGATAATACTAAATAGTTTACTATATTAGAAAACCATGGAGAGAGAACTGAAATAGCAAATAAGTGCTCATCTGGTAACTGGTCATCAACCATTCCTTCTTCACCTGCAGGCAAATTTACTCTAGATAAAATCTTTGCAACAACATTTTTCTTACTAGGCTTATCAACAATGGTTAGATCAAACTAATATAATAAAAGTAACCATCTTATAATTTGAGCATTCACATCTGGTTTGTTCATTAAATATTTGATTGCAGCATGGTCAGTATGCACAAATGTCTAATAGCCTGTAATATAATGCTTGAATTTGTTCAATGAATGCACAACAACTAGGAGTTCCTTTTTGGTCATTATGTAATTTATTTCATCATTTGACAAATTCTTACTGATAAAATAGATAAAATAAGGATATTTTTCATATATTTTACCTAGGGATGCTCCTATGGCTTTGTGTGAGGCATCAGAATGGATATGAAAGGGGAGGGCCCAATTTGGGCCTCAGAGAAGCGGTGTAGTGGTTAGCTTGTACTTTAGGATGTCTAAGGCCTCTTGATAGCTCTTTTACCCTATAAAATAAGAGTCCTTGGAAAAAAAAAACAAATAATGGAGATGCCAACTTGCTGAAGTCCATTATGAACCTTGTAGGAATTTACAGGGTAAGTTCCTCAGACAGAACACCAAAAGGACACCGCTCACAAACAGATCACAGATCAATACACCAGTATTTTGACGTGGTTAAAACCCTCATAGAGGGAAACAATCCACGGCCTGCGCCAACGTGGCTACTACAGGCAATTTATTAATAAAA
>APFE030039948.1:3374-36799 GCA_000404065.3 Pinus taeda | reverse complement strand
GTAAGTTACAAAATGTACAACGGTAAAGAAACACACTTTACCTAACTCTATACCTAACTCTATACTAGACCAAGTTGAACTTAACTATTTCCTATGTGTCGGAATATCCTAACAAACCTTTCGTAGTATCGAACTAACCCTAGAAAGCTTTTGACATCTGTTTGCTTTTGAGGAGGCGGGACCTTTTGGATGATAGCTATCTTGTTTGGATCCACCTACAGTCCTTTCTAAGATATTGAGTGACCTAGCATGGTCCCTACAATCATCAAGAATTCACATTTTTCGGGACTGAGAGACAGGTTCATTTCAATGCATTTGTGCAATACTTTGCCTACGTTAGATATGGCTTCTTGAAAAGCATAGCCATAAGGTGTAAAATAATCCATATAAATCTCCACTGCATCATGGACTAATCCTATGAAAATACTGAGGAATTCTCTATGGAAAGTGGCAGGAGCATTGCATAGGCCAAAAGGAAGGACCCTATAGGAAAAATTACCCCAAGGACAAGTGAATGTGGTTTTATCCTGGTCTTTCGGGCGAATTTGGACTTGGTTGTACCCACTAAATCAATCCAAGAAGGAGAAAAACCTTTTCCATGTGAGGTCATCTAGCACTTGGTCAATTAAGGGTAGAGGGAAATGGTCCTTATTTGTGGCTTTGTTCAACTCCCTGTAATCGACACAAATTCTCCACTTACTGTTTTTCTTTGGAACTAACACCAAAGGAGAGACCCACTCACTGTCGGAGATAGGGTAAATGAATCATGCATCTAGCAGTTTTTGCAGTTCTTTTTTGACTATATATTTAAGAGCTAGATTCATCATTATTTGGGTTGCTGGACTGGCTTGCAACCTTCTTTGATGTATATGTGGTGAGTACACACTGAGGGGTGTACTCTCTTCATTTCTTTGTGACTCCAAGCGAAGGCTTCTAGATATTCGTTTAGCATGTTGCATAACTTCTCTTCTTGGAGAGAAGAAAGAAATGGATTGATTTTCAAGGTTCTCTCTAGGCCAAATTCTATGGTTTTGACATGGAGTGGGCTGGAATAGGCCAAGCATAAGTCAATTGGATGATTGTTTTAGGTTTCCTTTACTGCTTCTTCTAAGGGCAATGAACTTGGAGTTGGACTTTGGAGTAGGTGTTCAATAAAGTCATCCTCATCTTGTTATCCTCCTCCCATGGTTGTTTCTAACGTATAAAGTTGGGTGGAATAAACTTCATCTTCTTCCTCCTCCTCCAACCATAAAGGTAATTCATGCTCTAGAGAAGGTTGAGTAGGAGAGTATAGGACTAACTTCTTGGACATATGCCAATTCTTGATGGTCATATTCCCAGCTCTATAGCTAATGTAAACATCGACAGTGGCCTACCATGGTCTCCCAAGGATGTGAGGGTAACCAGTAAGCTTAGCCTTAGGCTTAATAGCTAGGAAATCTAAAAGCTACTCCCAAGAGTCAATGGAAACCATCACATCCTCCACAATCCCCTCAGGGGTTACTGTGGAACTATCTACAAGTTGCATAATTGTTGTGGTCTTCCTTAATGAACCTTGGAGGTTGAGCTTGAGCATGGTGTCCTTGGTCATCACATTAATGGAAACCCCAAGATCGATCAAAGTGTGTGGGACAATGGTGCCATTGATGTGCACATATACTACAGGGATTCTAGGATCCAAATATTTTGGACAGACTACCTGCCCAACATTAAGTTGGGCAGATGCCCAATGACATTAATGGTAGGGGAATCCCTTCTTTGCCTCCCTTGATGCTTGAAGCACTTCTCATTAATCAACTTATTGTAAATAGGAACATATTTTATTGCCTGGAGAAGTGGAATCTTTACACATGGAGTTTTCAATTCTCCGAGAAGTTTAGTCTCTTCTAGGGTAGGCTAGAGTGGTTGGGCCAATCTCTCAAGAAAGGGTGGATTTAATTTAAGATTGCTTTCCTCTCTCTCTTCCTCAACCTTCCTAGGTGGAGGTATAGGTTGGTTGTCCGAGAGAAATATCCTAGATCTCAAGATAATCTCCTCGATTTCCACAGCATAAGCTGGATATGATGTCTCTCCATTGTATACTTGTTGAGCCTTCCTGTTGTTCGGGTTCGGATTTGGCTGGGTAAGCATCTGGGGTTGCTTGGGTGGATTAGAGTGTAGGAGTTGTGGTTGGGCAGGTGGTGGAGGTAATAGAGCTAGAGCATTGTTGTATTGGGGCCTCCAGCCCTAGGGCGGTGCATTCAACTGAGGTTGTGGTGGAGCATAAGGTTGAAATGACTGGCTAGTTAGCTGGGAGTGATATTGAGATGCAAAGGACTGGGCAGGGGTGTAAACAAGGAAGGATGAGAAATTGGTCCCCAAGAAGGTATGGTTGTGGTTTGGTTCATGTTGTAATATGCATGGGACAACCCTTGCATGCCCTATTGGTATGGTCTAGGCCAATGAGGTCTCCTTTGGTTAATGTAGCAAAGCTACTCAATGACCCCTTCAGCTCCTTGATATACAACTTTGAGACCAGGAAAAGAAGGGAAATTGTCTGTGGAGTGGTTTTCTTCACAGACTGAGAAAATTTCAATAGAGTTCAATGGACATTCATTCCTAGGATGCCTCCTGGTGCATTTAGGACAAAACATGGCCAAGACTCTCTATGCTTCCTCTTGCTTCCTCTTAATGTGCATGGTGTCCATTTGAAAGGCAAGGGTTTGCCACATCTCACTTTTGAAATCTTCCTGCATGTTTCCAATTTCACCCTTGATGGATGAGTTGGAAGATGATGTACTAACCATAGATTGACTACCCTTACCCTTTTTCCTAGCTGTACTAGAATGGTTTCTGAAGATAGTCTTGATATCCTCATAGGGTAATTGGTGGATATCTCCTCTTGGTAACAAATTTAGGGTATCTAGAAGATCTTCCCTTACTCCCCTAAGCAGGACCATCATTAGTGACTTAGGGTCAAGTGTGCACGTGGCCCTTTTGTAACTAAGTTGGAATCTTTCTTCGTAATCCTCTAGGGATTCATCATTGCCTATGGTCATCCTGAAAATTTATTCTTTAGAATCCTTTGACCAACAATAGTCCCGATATTTGTTGTTAAAGGCCCGTTGCATCTGATCCCAAGTTGTGATTCTATCTCTACGTAAACCCATGAACTAGCGCAATGTTGCATCCTTGCAAGTAGATGGAAATAGTTTTAGCTTTTTCTCATCATTTGTATAACCATAGGTTCGACATATAAAAACAAACTCAAATAGGAAAGTTTCAGGGTCCTCTGTGGCCAGGCCATGGAAATGAGGTAGGGTAGAGGGGTTGATATTTTTCATCTTAGTGTCCCCATTGGTTTCCCTAATGGGGAAGGCACCCTCAACTCCCTCTCTATTCCCTCTGTCATTTCTATTTTCAGCCATTGGTTCAGTAAGAATGGGTTCTTCTTCTTCTTATTCACCCTTAGGTTCTTCAAATATGTCAGTTTTCTCACCTAAGGGTTCCTCCATTTCACAGCCATTGAAGAAGAGGGAAGGTTAGTTGTATGATGCAGTGGGGGTATTTGGAAAAAATTTCCCTAAGCTATCCCTATTCCTACCAGGCATGAAAGGAAATAATTTTGGTTTGGTGTTTTATTTTTTCAAACTTGGAATGTAATTGCAGAATTGAAATTGTTGATTGAAAAAAAATTATTGACTGAACGAAAAATCTACTTGCTGAATTGAAATATTTCATGTGAAATGGAAAGGAAAAAAGAAAATGAAAAATGGAATAAAGGAAACAACTAGATTACTTTTGCAGAGATAAACTAATGGAAGAATATTGAAGACAAGAAATAGAAGAAAAGAAAGCAGTAATCACATTATACTCAGACGCCTCCCCGACAACGGTGCCAAAAAGTGATGAGCACTAGTATTGCAGCAAGGATGTTGCAACTCCTGGGCTACCAGCTTTACTTATCAACCTAGGGTTCATACAAACTTGGAGCTGACAGTGTTGTATGAACAAGTAAAAGTGATGGTTCTGGTTGTTGTCACTGTTTAGCTAGTGAGAGACCACTGGGGTTCCAAGCCAAACTTCTATGGAGTCAGAAGAAGCTTGATTCTTTGATGGAAGAAAGGTAAATCTACTCTAAGAGAGAATTAGTCTACTGCAATAATGGACAAGGTCGACATGTAATGCTAAATCACACCATTCCCTAATTAACCATTTAAGAAGCTATGCTAGGCACAAATGCTAGATCAACATGAAACAAATGCTACTATCTAAGTTGTAGAAGTAAGAATCATCAAATAACACTAATGTGCAAGTAAAGAGACTAAACTAAATCTATTTTATCTTTTTTGTCGTTTTATGCAAATCAAGTATGCAAACTAATCGCTTCTGTTGATGTGTAGGTGAATTTTGGATGTTTGAGGATGGCTGGAAAGGTTATCAAAAGGTTGGATCATGTGAAAGACCCCTGGGAGTCTTTTGGTGACTTCCTAGAGGTTTTCCATCAATTTGGCCTTAAAATAGGCCATTTCAAGAAAACCTACAGCATGTACTAGAAACCTACAGGATAATCATGTAGGAATTACAGTGAACCTACAGGATACAATTGAGAGCAAAATGTGACGTTTTGGAGGTGATGGGAGGCCTAGGAAAGGTGTGTGATGGGTGGAATGGAGTGGGAGAAGTTCTAGGATCACTCAAAATTCAATATCCAAGATAGTAGATGGTTGGATTCGCTCAATGTGCTTGGAAGGATTTTTATGAAAAATGATGAAAAACTAGTGAAGGTGGTGGTGAAAACAATGGATGGCTAAGGTGGATGGAGTGGAAGGTGGCTATTGGATATGAAGTCTTAGTCTCCTCCTGAAACACCTGCTCTGCATAAAAGAAGTGTGTCTTCCAAAAAACTATGCAAACAAGATACGTTCTCATAAACTAGAAAATCATAATTAATGGATTAACTGCTGATACTATGCATGAAGAAAGTTGTTGAAAGGAATGAAAGCATGGATGAGATCTACTATAGAAATAAATTTTAAAGAGATGACAATGTAAATATACCTTGCAAAACTAACCAAATACTAATTTAAAGACAACCACCTCCAAAGATCATAAAAGAACTAGAAATCTGTTCTTTTGGGGCTGCTTAAGGGTCCCTTCCTCCAGTCATAATCCCAGAGGGAGGAAGTGAGGCTGAGACACATGTTGACAACCTTCTGGTGATCCTTTTTATCCTTTCTAACCTGCTACTTGAAGTAAGGAACAAATGGAAGGTAACTAAATAACAACCAATCTAATCTACACAACTTGTAATGGAAATACATCTAAAAGAAAATTAACAATGAAGCTATGAAACTACACTAAACATACATGTACAAAAAAGAGGAGACTTGGCTGCTAGGGTTGGGCACTAACCCAAGATCTTCAGCCCTCTAAATTAAATTAGTGTTATCTCAAAACAAAACTCATTCTTAAAACCAAAACAAAAAATTACATCAATAGAACATTCACAAGTATTGCAGCTCAAAAATAGCTTAGATTTTTACAATAAAAATTTGAATCCTACTGATGCAGGAGCATCGGACCTGGCCAGCAATGTGGGAAATTGCCCACATGTTGTGGCTTGAAAACAAAATCGTATTTTATTTGCTGTTGATGGTAGAGTCGAGTTCAGTTAATTTATTGTTGTAATAGATTTAATCTTTGTATTTAGTATTGATTTGTTAGGCGTATCTTGATATCTCTTGTTAAAATAATTGTTGTTAAAACAACAGCTAAAGAAGGGCAATTCTGGTGGAGATAAATGTCAAACTGAAATGGATCAACGCCGATTTCTCAAGAGCGCCTGAAATCTGGTAAATGGTTAACCATGTGTCATATACCTGTAAAACCACCGACTGGAAATTACAGCTGTGTGGACTGGATTCTCGGCGATCAACAACCTGCATTAAAACGTCCAACTGACATCTGGTGGAGAGGCGTATTCATTTGGAAGAAATTGTGGTCAAAGGGGAACGCGTGGATGCCCTCCCCAAACGCACCTTATCCAACCATTCATAATCCAATTCGGTGGAAAAAAACAAGGGATTTTCTACAGATTGAGAGCAGGGGAATTGGCTCCGAATCCTGGGTGGATGGTGCGACATTCGTTTGTTTGTTATGATGACATTGAGAAAGGCCAGAGGCCGCAGGTGATATAAAAAAAGAAACCAACATTTTGTTTGTAGTTAGTTTTTAGAGATAGAGACAGCGGTGTAAAATTTAGGACCTTCGTTATCAATAGATCAATCAACAGATGTGTCGATATTCCTTTTTTCTGTTTTGTTTAGTGTGACCTCTGATGCGAGAGGCGGGGTGTTGAACCAACGCGTATTCCTGTGTTTGGTTTTGGTGTGGTTTATTTAAGATAGCATGTAATTTAGTTGAAAACCTTGCGTGGTCACATAATATATATAACCATACGTGTTGTGATTTTTTTCCGCCATTTTGTGTAACTTGGATGCGTTGATTAAATTGTATGTGGATTTGCTAAAATATATATATACCTTCCTACATAATATATGCACAGGTACGTTGGTTATAAAAGTCCAGACTATAATTATATGTGCATGGCCATTCTTAAAGTGTGCGCTAGTCTATTCTCAAATGCTTCTGTTATGAATTGAGGAAAAGCCGTGGGTTAACGCTGTGGTGTATTGCGTAATGGAACACATTGTATCGGTACATACAATGGGGACGCGCGTAGTATTTATTTGGTAACAAATATACCATTCACATGGTGTGAACCACAATGATTTTTTTGTTCCTCTGTTCGCTTGCACTGGTATTCCTTTGCTGGTTTATGCGTTGAGGAAGATTGTAATGACTGCGCCACATGGTATTTATAAAATCTAGTTTGATGTGAAAGTAAAACAGAGTTTCCTAGGTTGGTAGAGCAGCCTTTTAACCAAAAGCAGATAGACGTGTATGTTATTGAGTCCTGTATTGCTTGTAGTTTGAACTTAACATCTTTGAGGTACATTATTTTTGGTATCAGAGCCAAAAGATCCAGGTGGTTGCAGCTAAGATGCCGCCAAGGCGAGGAATTGGTCGAGGAAGACTAGAACCTAATGCAGTCCTGATAGAAGAAGTGCGGAGACTGCGTGAACGAATGGAGACAATGGAAACCGCCCAGAGAAGAGCACCAAATGTAAAAACTGAGAGTTCTTCAAAAGAATCTGATGAAGAGGTGGGAGCAGGAGAAGAAAATGAAACTGCCAAAGTCCTCAAGATGCTGGCAAAAGTTGGAAGCAAGCCCAAGATAGAAATTCCTATGTATGATGGGAGTTTAAATGCCGAGGAGCTCATGGATTGGATCAGATCCATAGAGAAGTATTTCGATTATGAAGAGGTTGAGGAGAATAAGAGGGTGAAGTTTGCAGTCACCAGACTGAAGGGCCATGCAGCCATCTGGTGGGACGAGTTACAGACATCGAGAACGTGAAAGGGGAAATCTAAGATCAAGCAGTGGGATAAAATGGTAAGCAATCTCAAAGCTAAGTTTTTGCCTAAATACTATCATTTGAATCTTTTTAAGTAGATGGAAAATTTGAAGCAGAAGGGAATGTCTGTTAAAGAATATACTGAAGAATTTTACAGGTTAAATATCAGAACAGAGCATGTAGAAGATGATTTGGAGAAAGTAGCCAGGTATATTAATGGGCTAAGGTATGAGATCCAAGATGAGATTAGCCTGTTGAGTTTGAAAACTGTTGAGGATGCCTATCAAGCAGCCTTGAAGGTAGAGGAAAAACTGTTGCGCAAACAAAACCAGAGAAACAGAGGTAAGAATCCGGCAAAAGAAGGAGGGACATTCGAATCCAAAGTTCAACACTCTCAGAATGAGGCAGGGAGTGCAAGCAATAGAGCACCACAAAGAGGAGATTTTGGCCGTGGAAGGTTTGTGCCCAGAGGCAGAGGCCAAGGAAGAGATGTCTGGTGCTTTGCATGTGGGGAATGGGGACATGTACAATGGGATTGTCCTCATCAGAGATCAGCAAACCAGCGCAACGTGAATGTTGCAGAAGCCAAGGAGGAGATTCCTCAACCTGAAGCTAAAGAGGAACCACCAGAAGACGGAGAGTCCCTATTAATGAAGCGGGTATTACTGAAAGGAGCTAAGGAAGCCAAAGAACCAGTTCAAAGAAGGACTTTATTCAGAACTCTATGTAAGTCCAAGGGTAAGTGTTGCAAGTTGATAATTGATAGCGGTAGTACTGACAACCTTGTTTCTACATAGATGGTGGATAAGCTAAAGTTGGAAAGGATAGTACACCCCACTCCTTATAAAGTATTGTGGCTCCAGAAAGGCCATCAAATTTTTGTGACTGAACAATGTAAAGTTGACTTTCAGATTGGCACTTATCAGGATGTTATTTTATGTGATATAATGCCGATGGATGTCTGCCACGTATTGCTAGGGAGGCCCTGGCAGTTTGACCGAAATGCCATACATGATGGCAGAAGAAATACTTATACTTTGGAGAAAGAGGGGAACAAGCATACACTATTGTCGTTGAAAGCTGAAGCTGATAAAGAAGCACCTGAAACAATGTTACATTGATGAATGAGAAGATCTTGTTGCGGGAAGATGAGAAGGGTAAGGAGATGCATTTTGCTAGAGTTGGCAAACCCAAGGTAATTTTAACTTCTACAAATTTAGAAGATTTACCTGAAGAAATTCAGAATTTCTTGAATGATTGTGCTGATATTGTTGTGGATGAGTTGTTACCCATCAGGAGTATTAGTGACCATAATGATCTAATACCTGGAGTCAGTTTGCCGAATAAAGTAGCCTACAGGGTAATGCAGGAAAATGTCGAAGCTGGAACACAAGTGAAAAATTCGATGGATAAATGGTTAATCAGTGAAAGCCTTAATCCATGTGTTGTGCGAACAATACTCAATCCGAAAAAAATCCAAGTAGATGTGAATTGGCTAACTTCTAGAAGCATATTTGAGGGAGATGTCAAAAGCAGATGGCGGGAATGCAGTAGCAAAGACAAGCAGCGAGCAGATATGAGGAGGCGGAAAAAGAAATTCCAAGCAGGTGATTTAGTTATGTATTGCCGAAAGGTACTTATACTAAAAGCCAGAAGAAGAACCACAAAGAGACGCCATAACAGACGGAAGCCCAAAGCAGGAAAAAGGAAAAAGAAAGTGCTAAAGCGAACCAAGAGTCAGGCTCATTATCAGTATTTTACCAAATGGAAAGAGGAACGGGTGGAGGACGTCAGCAAAACTACATAGAATTGGGATCCACTCCAACCAACTACAAGATCAGTGTTTCTTCCTCGGGAGTCTGATGCAGGAGCATCGGACCTGGCCAGCAATGTGGGAAATTGCCCACATGTTGTGGCTTGAAAACAAAATCGTATTTTATTCGCTGTTGATGGTAGAGTCAAGTTCAGTTAATTTATTGTTGTAATAGATTTAATCTCTGTATTTAGTATTGATTTGTTAGGCGTATCTTGATATCTCTTGTTAAAATAATTGTTGTTAAAACAACAGCTAAAGAAGGGTGATTCTGGTGGAGATAAATGTCAAACTGAAATGGATCAATGTCGATTTCTCAAGAGCACCTGAAATCTGGTAAATGGTTAACCATGTGTCATATACCTGTAAAACCACCGACTGGAAATTACAGCTGTGTGGACTGGATTCTCGGCGATCAACAACCTGCATTAAAACGTCCAACTGACATCTGGTGGAGAGGCGTATTCATTTGGAAGAAATTACGGTCAAAGGGGAACGCATGGATGCCCTCCCCAAACGCGCCTTATCCAACCATTCATAATCCGATTCGGTGGAAAAAAACAGGGGATTTTCTACAGATTGAGAGCAGGGGAATTGGCTCCGAATCTGGGGTGGATGGTGCGACATTCGTTTGTTTGTTATGATGACATTGAGAAAGGCTAGAGGCCAGAGGCGATATAAAAAAAGAAACCAGCGTTTTGTTTGTAGTTACTTTTTAGAGATAGAGACAGTAGTGTAAAATTTAGGACCCTCGTTATCAATAGATCAATCAACAGATGTGTCGATATTCCTTTTTTCTGTTTTGTTTAGTGTGACCTCTGATGCAAGAGGCGGGGTGTTGAACCAACGCGTATTCCTGTGTTTGGTTTTGCTGTGGTTTATTTAAGATAGCATGTAATTTAGTTGAAAACCTTGCATGGTCACATAATATATATAACCATACGTGTTGTGATTTTTTTCCGCCGTTTTGTGTAACTTGGATGCGTTGATTAAATTGTATGTGGATTTGCTAAAATATATATATGCCTTCCTACATAATATATGCACAGGGATGTTGGTTATAAAAGTCCAGACTATAATTATATGTGCATGGCCATTCTTAAAGTGTGCACCAGTCTATTCTCAAATGCTTTTGTTATGAATTGAGGAAAATCCGTGGGTTAACGCTGTGGTGTATTGCGTAATGGAACGCATTGTATCGGTAGATACAATGGGGACGCGCGCAGTATTTATTTGGTAACAAATATACCATACACGCGGTGTGAACAACAATGATTTTTTTGTTCCTCTGTTCGCTTGCACTGGTATTCCTTTGCTGGTTTATGTGTTGAGGAAGATTGTAATGACTGCGCCACATGGTATTTATAAAATCTAGTTTGATGTGAAAGTAAAACAGAGTTTCCTAGGTTGGTAGAGCGGCCTTTTAACCAAAAGCAGATAGACATGTATGTTACTGAGTCCTGTATTGCTTGTAGTTTGAACTTAACATCTTTGAGGTACATTACCTATTGAGGTCCTAGGCCTCTCTACTTATACAACTGAATTCCTCAACGACTTCCTTAAAATTAGGGAGGCTTGGCTCCCAAACTCAATATAAAATGGTGCTTTGTCTCTCACTTGTTCGACTGCCTTCTAATCCTCATGTTTTGGCTATTCGCACTCCGAGCTGATGTGATGAATGGAGGAATATTCAAATGTAGGAGTAGCAAATGAGGAGGAGTCATCTCCTACAATCCCTCTCCCTTGTCCCATTTTAATTTTGACCTTAATCTTTGCCAAAATTCCTTGATTTTCTCCTTTAATCATGCATTCAATGCATATTAGTCCACTAAGCATAATATCCAACTCTACTCACCTAATAAACAAAATATAATAAAAACATGTAATAAGTTATGAGAAAAGTTGGTTTGACTAAGCTAAGAGGTGAATTAAGGCCCATATAATTACCCAATGATTAGTCTCATCGCATGTGGAAGCTCTATGACGGATTTGTCACCGTGCATAAATCAGTTGTACATTTGCATGCCCTATAGAAGCGGAGAAAATATTTTTTCAGACTCTTGAGAACATACATGAGTCCATCGCCCATGTACAAGAGTGGAGAATGTGGTACAAAGGGGACCTGCTCGACTTGGTAAAGAAGATGAAGCCAAAAGAAAAGATGGAGAAAGCAAATATTTGAATGTTGATTCAAAATAAAGAGAAACTCACCTCATCCATTGATAGAAAATAGACCTCATATGCACAGTAGTACAAAATCTTGGATGTCCTGGTGAGAAGACACCAGATCCCATCAATCGATTCCCTCACTGATGCTAAACCCAAGAACCAAGTGTGGCTAGAGATTGATGAGTACTTGGAGCATCTAAGATGAGAAGCCACCAGGGAAGACTTAGAGTTGAATGCACACAACATGCATAACTACATCATTTTTCTTGTCAAGGTAAAACCAATGTTGTTCATGCTTTAGAACAAGTTGGACACAAGTTCCAAGACCATATACCCCAATGCCATGGAGGCTAGAGTTTGCTTCCAGAAACTCATTGTGAAATAGTTTGCGGACACCATCACACAGTACCAAGCTTGGCACCGATATGTGACTGAGAAGTAGCAAATGGAGGTTACTGAGATGGACTTTCGCCAAACTCCAGAATCATAGTGTTGTGTCTTGTTAGGTTATCTCTAGCATATTTTGTCTTATATAGGTACATGTGGAAAATGTAATATTATTCGTAATTATGTTGTAAGTGAAATTCCAAGTGTCAATATTGGAATATGAAATTTATCATGTAATTTAATGTGTCATTTAGTGAAGAAGTTGAAGAGTCACGAGGGGAGTCAAAGAGTCACAAACAAGAATCTCTAGTGTCAGCCCACCTTTTGTTATAAATAGAATCTCATAACTCATAGAACAGGTTTTTGGGAGCCACACATTTGTCTAGGCTTAGGCTTAGAGAAGACTTTGGAGTATTTTGAAGAGCCTTGGCTTCTCCATAAAGTAGAGCAAGTATACGTTTTTGGAGGAGCAAGTGTTCTTGACTGTAATGTTCCACTATTAGGGCTAGTGTCATCAATGTAGTATGTATGGATGGAACTTTCACCTATAATAATAAAATGAGAGCCAACATGCTTTCATGCATATGCTATTAATATATTAGTGTTATTCTTGTTGTACTGGAAATGTATGTTATTTAACTTACGCATATGGTTATGAACTACTTTGTATGCATTTGTACTAATCATGTTGAATGTATGTTGTTGGATTAATTCATCACTTTAACTTGAGGACTATTCTACATTTTAGCTTATGATCTCACTTGACTCTCCGTAGGGACACACACTTGCTCTCACCGAAAGTTATCATACTTTCCTCTGTACAGTACCTCGGTTAATGTATTACAATACCAACTATTGTTGGGTTTCGTCCTCCAAATGGTGTGAAGTCAAGTTGGGACTTCATATCTGAGAGATACCCTGAATGTTGGTGGGTCCAACACCATCAAAATTTCTGGTGCTATAAGGAGGGTCAGATGACAAGCTGAGCCATTGAAGTCTGCTTTGAATTTTCGCACATAGTTCATGAATTCTTCCCAAATCAAAACCCCAAAATGTTTTTCTAACTATCCACATTGTGAAGTATCAGTAATGATTTTAGATGACTTGTCCAAATTTAAGTTTAATGGCAAGGCTGGAATAAACTTGCTCAGGCACACATTTTCTTTTGTTGGTTTTTGTGACAGGCATGATGTCACGTCTGACAATATTGCCTATGGTTTGTTTTCTCTCATGTTTGAAAGGCGCACCAATCAATAGTGTAACACATTGCCGATAAAATCGACTCACTCTTTTGAGCATTTTTTTAGAGAATCGTTCTATGATTTATTCTTTATGATCATCATAAAATCCCTCATGAATATTCCATGTAATAAAAGTTAATAAAGGAATAATAATAACCACAGTTGATGGGACACTTATTCCAATCTGAATCTTGGGCAAAATCATAGTGATGAGGATCAACTGTGGTTGATTAAAGGCTAAGAAAATTGGCAAAGGCAATGGCTAAGGCTTTGAAAATTAAAAATGCCATTTTGGCGCATTTATTTATGAAAATATTGGAAATTGGGAGAAACATAAGGTTAAAGGTAGCAGGTTGCATGTGAGGATGAAATTCAAGGAAAATAATGGAAAATGAAGAAAATAGAGGCCTCATTAATAAAAAGTCTTATGAGGATCAATTCACAAACTTTTGTCAGTTCATTTATGGAGCTCTACCTCTATTCTCTCCCTCTCTCATTCTTAGACACTTAGAGTTTCCTTAGAGCATTGTTGGAGGGTGTGGCATACTTAGAGTTTTGGTGCAAGAAGGCAAAGCAAGAGAAGGAAAGACAAAGAGCGCATCAGGATCAACAGCTACAATGGGTCTTTCTTGTAGGTACCGAGTTGCATGTATGTTTTCCTCACTAGTTTTGGAATGCATTGCATATTCATGTGGTTTATTGGTCATGGTTTATCACTCACATGGAGGATTTCTTAGATTGAAAATGGATTTTCCTAGCCTTGCCATTTCCACGATAACCATGGTGTTGTGGGTTTATTTCTTTGTTTTTCTAGTTGGCTCTCATGGTTCCTTTAGCTTAGGTTTAGCTACTAGTTCCTGGAAGCCCTGGTTGGACAAGCACTCTAGAATCCCTGTAACAGATTGGGTTGAGTTACTAGTCCTAGAAGCCTTAGTTGGAAAAACAATCTAGAAGCCCTTGGTGGGTTGAGTTACTAGTCCTCGAAGCCCAAGTTGGAAAAATGCTCTAGAAGCATGGATAAGTTGTGGGTTGAGTTAATAGTCCTTGAAGCCTTGGTTGGGACAAATGCTCTGGTGCCTTGAAAGGCTTGGGTAGAGACTAATCTAATGATGGCTTTGTAATGTCCGAGCATGAGGTGGAATCACTATTTGATGGGTTGAGGTGGTTGGCCTTTGAAAGCCCTAGATGGCCTTGGATTTATGTGTTCTATGAGATCCCATATTCATGCATGGAATATGGCACAAGGGTGAATGGCTAAAGGGAGATTTGGCTCAGCCATTCTACGGTCAGGTTGAACGTGTTAGTCCCATGCCGGGTTTGGATTTTCATCATCAATATGATGTCATCTATCCTTGTAATTCTATGAGTATTATACTAGTTTATATGTGGATGATATGGCTGTGATTTCCTTCATATTTTTGTTTCTATTATGTGTTGGGTCGTGCAACATGTATAAATTTACCCTTGATTACACTATATTTTTCCTCCTTTTTATGCATTTGTGCCATGATGTAATAAGGTTTTGATAGAATTTCGATGAGTGAACGAAACTGCTTGTGATGCGATTTGGCTGTCAAAACTAACTTTAGTTGCTTTTTATGCAGAAGCTAGTGAATGGAACAACTTCTGTTTAGATTATTGAACAGCAAGGGCTAAACAAGGAAAAAGGAGCACATCTTGTGCAGTCAAATCAAGAAGCGAATCAGGAGGATCAACGCAAGATGGAAGATTTTTAGTTGAGAATTCCTTAGGATATCTTGATCCCGAGGAATCACATTTATCTCTTTTCCTCTTTGACTATAAGAGGGGAAAGACAAATAGAATAGGGAGACTTAACTTTTCGTCTTTTTACTTCACTTGTAATTTTAATATAGAAAGCATTACTCTGAAGGATACATTGTGCTGTACTAACATTTGGATTTGATGAATATATATATTTCACATTGTTGTTCATTCATGATATTCTAAAGTAATTAAGCAGTAATCATTTGCGGCTTGAGCCCAATCATTGGTGGACTTCATTGTTGTTCCCTATTTTATAGTTTTACCTATCTTTTACTGCAAGTTTAATTATTCTTCTCTATAGGTTTATGATTGATTTACTTTCACTAGTGTTGAGTTTGTGTATTGATTCCATTAATTCCTATTTTCATTGATTGGTTTCATTTATTTATGTCGCAGATTGATTTGATTATTAGATAAGAATCATTTCTTGTTAATTGTAAGCCAGAGTGTTATTGATTAGATTAGGTGTATTACTTTTATGCAGAATTTCAGGTTCAGCTAAAAGAGCTCTGTTATCACTACAGTGCACTCAGTTGATGTAATTGCAATTAGAACTTTTGATTAAGGTTGAGTTTTGGTTTTGATTAAGATTGAGTTTTGATGCTTGAATAAGTTAATTTCCTTGAAGTTACAAGTTTCATAGTTATGGTTTGATCCGTTTACTCTTGTATTGAAATCATTAAGTTATTTTAAAGAATTGCTCTCTATAGATATAATGATTTCCATCACTTACACATATCGTGTACACTCTTGAAACAAAATGACTTACCCAGGTTGATAATTAATGTGAGGCATTTAGGAGTTATAAAAGACACCTTATATGTGCCCAACATTTTGGGGGCGTTTCCGAGGAGAGTGTTTCCATTTCATAAAAGGTGATGTATGTATGATAATTGTTTGTTATGAAAAAATTGGGCATTAAAAATGGAAGGTAAGAACTTGTGTATGAAGAAAGTAGAGTGCTTTCTCCCTTGCCCAATTTTTAGCACAATTGTATAGAGATTGAAGTAGAAATATATGTTTGAAATTTGTTTGGTGAAAGAATTGGTTATTAAAAATGGAAGGTAAGAACCTGCGTATGAGTAAGTGAAGTGCTTGCTCCCTTGCCCACTTTTCAGCAAAATTGCGTAGGAATTAAAGTAGAAATAAATGTTTGGTTCTTGTATGAATGAATAAGAAGAAAAGAGTAAAAAAAGATATAATTCCTCCCCCCAGATCTTAAAAATCTAAGGGATCGGTACCCCTTGGGCCATCAACCTTCATTGACAAAATCATCAGGAAAGTTGAGTCTCGGTGATCAGTAGGACCCTGAACAGTTTCTACAAGAAATCCTACTGTAACCCTTCAAGCCGCAGGATCACCATCTATACCTGACACTGAGATTCACAGTAAAGCTGAAGGGTCTAAATAGAGTTTTCAGAACACTAAATATTTGCAGCCTAACCCTTTACAAGAAGGGAATTCTTGCAACCTCCGTGAAGGAGAAGGAGAAACAAGAAGTGCTGAAAAGATTAAATCATCAGAACCCAAATCTTCTAAAGTAGTAGTTGAATAGAGGACACCCATTATTCAAGGTAGTGCTATTGAAATCCTTCTAAAAGTCTCTTTTGAATCCCCCAGAAACAAATCTTCATCTCCATAATCCTTGAAGAATATTGGCATATTTTTTATCAAATGGCTAATAATCAGCAATAGCCTCAGACCTCTACATTACAATACCCTATTGTTGATACAACTGTCAATGCTCCCATGAAAGCTATTTCATTACATAATATTCCTACCTTTCATGGGCTAACTTTAGAGGATCCTGATGCATTGTTTTCCGAATTTAATTTTTTATGTAGGGGATATGATTACACTACCAACCCCTAGAAGCTGAAGCTATTCCCCTCTACTCTGAAGGGAGAAGCTCTACGATGGTTTATGGGGCTTGGTGGAGGTATCATTAATGACTGGGACCAAATGAAAACAGCCTTTCTAAAAAAATACCAAGATTTTTACCGAACTAGAGAACTGAAGGATGAAATCTTTCAAATGGTAATTCAAACTAATGAGACTCTTGAAGAATATATAGAATGTTTTCAATATAATCTGCAAAGATCTCCTTATCCAAATTTTCCACTTGAAGTTCTTAAAACTACAATGATCAAAGGTATGAAAGACCAATGGATATAAACACTAAATTTAATGGGGAAGGGTGATATTCATCAAGAGTATTATGACAATATTATACAATTGTGTATCAAGTGTTCCAAAGGTAGTGCAAGGCTGAAACCAACTGTACGTGATGCAGTCACCAGAGACAGCAAAGCCTTAGGAGGGAGCATTACATGAGTTGAAATTGGCAATCTGCTGGAAGATTTCAAGACCGATATCTTGGGGACCTTGAAGACACAATTGGATATCATGCAAGCCAAACAAAAGCAGGCTGAAGCAGAATAGAATCTGGCTATTTTCTATCCATGTTGTACAAAGAAACATAATCATAGAGAATTTTCATTAGATATGATACAATCATGCACCATTGACACTAAGGATCATGCTGTGGAAAGTTGTCCATCACTTCTTGGATTAAAATTAGTTTTCAAGGAAGAAGAAGAGGAAGTGGAACTAGTATATCTGCTAAATTAGTGTCGTCAATGGCAAACACGTCCGATAGGTATGCCTACAAAACCATCTTCGTTCTTTCCTTCTTCGCAACTTAATTCTCAGCAGTATTCAGGAGCAACATGGTAAAACCAGCCACCTTTCTGTACCTGGCCACCTCAAGCATTTTCTATGCCACCTTGGCCCAACCAATCAAATCCAAATAATATTTGGCCAAATTCCTCTTACCCTCCATCATTCTTGCAGAACAACACCTATTCCACTCAATGGTCTCCTTCTACTTCACAAAATCAGAACTGCCAACCAAATTGGCAACGATCCGCAAACCAGCCTACGGGAACAGTTCCTCTGCCTCAACCAACCCTACTAGCACCTTATACGTTGTAGAAAAATCCTCAACCTAATATATTTCTGCAACTCCCAGCTCAACCCAACCCAAATCCTAACAATAGACCAATCCAACCAGTCCAAATTATTGAGATTCTAGACCCTGAAGTTGAGATGAGAGAATGTAATGAACTTAAGTTAAGATCTAGACGCGTAATTTCCCCACATGAGGACCAAAAACTGCAACCTAAAGTTAAAGAAATGCATCTGAATAAGCCTTCGATTGTAGATGACCAACAAGTAAAACAGGGAGGAGGTACAGTCAGGCAGAAAGATCTCGAGCAAATTATAATTACTTCTCCCTTGTTCCCATAAAGATTGATAATACCTCGAAAAATTGAATATCCTAACTTTGATCTTCTGGGTGAACTCAAAAATCTCTGTATAAAACTACCCCTCCTCCATGCCATTCAAGACATTCTGATATATGCTAAAACCATTAAATAATTGTGTGCAAAGAAGTCTGTGAGGAAACCAAAAATAACACCAACTATCCATGTTTTCGGAACTTTGTCTAATTTATTACTAGGCAAAGAGACACCTGTAAAATATGAAGACCCAGGAAATCCCATTGTCACAGTACAAATAAATGGCTGCTCTTTTCCCAATACTTTAGTTGACTTAGGGGTATCCATTAACATTCTTCCAACATAAATTTGCAAAGTTCTTAGCATCACAACCTTAGAACTAACCACTACCTTACTGGAACTAACTGACCATTCAGTCATTAGGCCAAAAGGAAGATTACAAGATGTAATGGTTTATGTGGACTCTTGGGAATATCCAACAAATGTTTTGATTATTAACCCCAGAAATTGGTTAGATGGACATCCCTTAATATTATGAAGGCCTTGGCTAGTAATAGCTAATGCTTATATAGGCTGCAGAACAGGCAGCATGTCCATAACTAGGGGGAATGATGTAAAGAATCTAGCTTTATACCCTCCTACTCAGCCAAGCCTAACCATTGTAGAAACTAGGAAACAACCAACAACATATTTAAAAGAAAATATTCATTCACTGTTGACTGTGGCAGATGTGCTTGAATTCAAAAACCAAACAGAAGAATATGTCATTAACACCTTTATCAATCACCATGTCGTAGTGTCTAATTTGAGATGTCACGTGATTGAAGAAGTCCTTGATAATGAGATTGAAGAAGATTCCTTGAGATACATTAATGACCAACCGATACCAACAACCATTGTCTATAATAGCAAGCCTATTGAAATCAAGAAAGGGAAAATCCTGAACATTTACAGTAATCTGAGTAATGACCAGCAACAGAAACTTATCCAAGTCCTTAGGAAATATAGAGGGGTTTTTGTGTGGGACTACCCAGACATGAAAGGGATTGACCCTCAGTTATGCATGCACCACATCTACACTGAAAAAGATGCAAGACCCATTCGGTAGCCACAACGTAGATTAAATCCTCATCTAAAGGATATTGTGAAAGAAGAGCTTTAAAAATTGTTAGATGTGAATTTTATGCATCCTATATCTGACAGTAAATGGGTTTCTCCATTAGTAGTTGTCCCTAAAAAGAATGGAAAATGGCGGATATGCATTGACTATAGAGAACTCAACAAGGAAACACCAAAGAACCATTTTCCCTTTCCATTTATCGACCAGGTCCTAGATACACTAGCAGGAAAGAAATTCTTCTCTTTCCTGGATGGCTTTAGTGGCTACAACCAAATCCAAATTTCCCCTGAAGACCAGGATAAAACTAATTTCACATGCCCCTGGGGAACATTTGCTTACAGGGTATTGCCTTTCGGATTGTGAAACGCACCTCCTACATTCCAAAGAGCCATACTCAATATTATTGCAGACTTGATAAATGAAGGATTGGAGGTGTACATGGATGATTTCACACCCTACAGAGATGACTTTGATTAGGGATTACAAACATTGGAGAAACTCCTAGAATGGTGTATTGCTACTAGGTTATGCTTAAGTCATGAGAAATATCATATGATGATGACAAAAGGGTTGATTCTGGGTCATTACATTTCAACATCTGGAATTCAAGTAAATCCAACAAAGATACAGGTAATCCTATTATCAGCTACTTCCTGCATACAAATAGAGGTACGTAGTTTTTTGGGATTTGCTGGATACTATCATAGATTTATAAAGAACTTTTCGCAAATTGATGCACCTTTATATGCCTTGACAGGAAATGTTGATTTTATATGGACTGAGAGATGTGGCACTCCCTTTATAGATCTGAAACGATTAGTATCGACAACACCAGTATTACGAGGCTGGAATTGGGATATATATTTCCATATTTCATCAGACGCATTAGATACAACTATTGAAGCAGTTCTTGGCCAAGAATAAGACACGAAACCCTATGCTATATATTACATCAACAAAAACTTAATTCTTGCAGAGTTGAATTACACAGTAATAGAAAAGGAGTTTCTAGTTGTTATTTATGCTATCAACAAATTTAGACACTATATAACTGGATACCATGTATTTCTATATACTGATCACTCTACTATAAAATATTTAGCAAATATACCTATTACAAATGGAAGAGTGGCTTGTTGGTTACTACTTTTGTAGGAATTTGACATAACTATAAGGGATCAACTAGGGAAGGAGAACCTCATGGCAGACTTCCTCTTCTAAGTGCCAAGAATGGACGATATAGTGGTGGTAGAGGATCAGTTCCCAGATGAAATTTTTTTGCTATGGCTGTAAAAACGCCATGGTATGTAGATGTAGCGAATTACTTAGCAGCAATAAAACTGCCAAAACATCTGACACCCAAAGAAAAGAAATTGATTGTGTAGTGTAGCACTCATTTCTCTTGGATTAGAGGATACCTTTTCCACATGGGATCTAATATGCACATCCACAGGTGCATCAAGGAGGATGAAATTTATGATATCCTAAAAGCCTACTAGGATGGACCTTGCAGTGGACACTTTACAAATCGAAGAACTGGACATAAAATTCTACAGATGGGCTACTACTAGCCCACTATTTTTAAATATGCTAAAAATTTTTCCAGGCATGTGATAGTTGCCAAAGGATGGGCCACCCTGGCCAATCTAATGAAATGCCCCTACATCCATAACTGGTGATAAAATCCTTTGAGCATTGGGCATTAGATTTCGTTGGGCCGATCAAACCATCATCCAACCATAAATCGTATATATTGGTTGCAACAAAATACGTAACTAAGTGGGTGGAAGCAGCAGCGTTACTAAAAGCAACAAAGGAAACTATTATTAATTTTCTTTTCAAAATCTTTGTGTGGTATGGCTTACTAAAAGAAGTAATTACTGATGGGGAGCCACAATTCGTGGGTCACAAGATCGCTGCTACACTAAAAAATCATCACATCACACATGAAATTACTTCTCCATATCACCCACACGCAAACGAGTAGGTGGAGAACCAACAAAGTTATTAAAGCTATTCTAACAAAGACAGTATCATCACATCGATGAGACTAGATTGCTCGACTGCTAGAGGCCTTGTGGGCGTATCACACAACTTGGACAAACACTACTAGATACTCTCCGTATCAACTGGTATTTGGTAAGAAACCCATTTCCCCATATAATTTGAAATACAAACATTAAAGGCAACCCAAGAAGTGGGACTGGATTCAACTGAAGCCTAGGTTAATAGGTTACATTAGATGACGAATTATATGAAATTATGCTACTGGATCTACAACATATTAGATGAAAAGATCCAAATGGCATGATGCCCTAATTAAAAAAAAACATGTCATGAGGGTGACTAGGCACTTCTTTATGATTCTAGGATTCAAGACTTCCCTGGAAAACTACAGACTATATGGTTAGGCCCATATGAAACAAGGCAAGTACATGACAATGTCACTCTTACACTAGCCACCATTGATGGGTCTAGTTCTTCTTTTAAAGAAAATGGGCATCAACTGTGCCTCTACCAAGAACCACTTACCAAAGAATCTTTCTATCAACAGATACATGAGGGCCCCGCCGTGCAAGATTTAGCTGCAAAGTACAACCCTTCGGCAGCTTCATCTTTATAAATTTTATTTCTTCTCTGTGAAACATGTAAATATGATTGCTGATTTGATTTGATTTGATGTTTTTCTTTTTCTCTGCTTGTTTTTCTATTCATTTAATTGAACAACTCTATCTTGTTTTTTGTTGTTTTGCTATTTAATTAATTGAATAGTTGTTGTTCAATCTCTTGAATAGTTGTTTTCCAATCTATTGAACAACACTTTCTTTCTTTTCGTCGTTTTTATATTCATTTAATTGAACAATTGTTTTTCAATCTATTGAACAACACTTTCTTTTATTTTTACGCGATTTTGTTGTTCAGTTAATTGAACAGTTTCTGTTCAATCTATTGAACAAAACTTTATTTCTTTTTGTTGTTTTGTTGTTCAATCTATTGAACAACTGCTATTCAATCTATTGAACATCACTTTCTTTCTTTTCATTGTTTTTTTGTTCAAAGTATTGAATAGTTGTTGTTCAATCTATTGAACAACACTTTCTTTCTTTATGTCATTTTGTTGTTCATTTAATTGAACAATTGTTTATCAAGTTATTGAACATTTGTTTTTCAATCCATTGAATAGATGTTATTCAATCCATTGAACAACACTTTGTTATAGCACAATTTATCACCCTTGATATTTTTTATGCTTTGTTTATGGCCTAGGACAACCCCTCCTTCCAGAGTTGGTCCAAATATTATAAAAATAGTGTTTTATTCCATGTATGCTACTTTGCCCTGAGATAAAAGCATGTTATGCGGTTTAGTCAATACCCAACCCATGTATATGTGTTAAAATAGTTAAAAAAATTAAATATCCTTAATTATGGGTGGAGTTCATGGTTTTTACCTGTTGATTACCTCATATTGCCCATGGCCCAACTGTTTCCCAACTAAAAAACTAATTGGGAGAAGTATAAATAGACTTCTATGGGAAGGCCTTAAAGAGGAGAAGAGATAGAGTTATTATACTAAGATAGAGTAATCAATTTTCTTTCAACCAATAAATCTACCAAGCCGACCCCAATAGCATAATGACTCCTAGTAACTTTGACTTTGCTTTTGTTATATTTCTTATCATATAGTTAAACATCGGCCTTACCCGTAGCTTGTTTCAAACCCATATTCACTTCTTAAACTCATACAGTAGAATCAATCTATTGCATCAATGTAGAAACCCTCATGATGGATAAATCTTGTAAACAGTTGAAGACTGAGCCTAGTACATGAATCATGACTGCCTCCAGTGTATACCAACCTAAAACATGAATATAAGGTTCATCCTTTTCGGATATACCCTTCTTAATCAGGTACTCCTTAGCAGTAATCATATCTCTACAAATTAATAGTGGAATCAAGTTCAGAACACTTTTAAACACGCTATTTTCATCAAAATTCATAGTAAGATATTCTATTTTGTTTTGTAAATCTAACAACTCTTCTTGGTTAAAATATTCACCTAGAGATTATAAAAATCTTTTTGATTCAATCAACTCCTTGATAACTGCATTTTGATAGAGAATAACTTTGGACTATTCAGAAGTGGACTTGTTAGATATCGAATTGGAAATCTTGTTGTAGAAATTCTCCCAGAACAAATTAATAGTTCGTGCCTGACTTGAATTATAACCACTTGAACCAGCAACCGAAGAAAATGGAACCATCCCGTATCTAGCTATCATCTCACATCTTAATGGAAGACGAACATGTTGACTAACATTATGGAAATTCTGCTTAACATTATGGAATTTAGTTGTTACATATACTTGTTATTCTATTTCACCAAAGCAATTGTTGTTCTCTGCTACATTTTTTCTGCTGTGTTAATCTTTGAAATTGTAGGACAAATATTGGAAGAATTCAAGCATTATGGGTGGAAATTCAGTTCACCGAGAACCCTTAGTGTTGTAATTTTTTTACAGAGCCAAGGAAATTCTTGTGCATGTAGGATGGATGTTATATTTCACTGGGCTTCATACCCTTAGTAGTGAAATTTCTCTTGAATTTTTACAGCACTTATAGAATGGGCAGTCCACAGTAAAAGGTATAAGAATAACAATGTCAGAGGCTATGATAGCTGGTTTTTCCGGGTTGTCAATAGAAGTAGTATGGCCTAAAAAGCACATAATTTTGCATGATGCAGTGGATATTTTCAAAGGCATAGGCGAAGAATTAACCCGAAAAGGCATGGGCATTCAATTGTCCTCTCTGGGAGAACCATGGTGCGAATTCGCAAGTGTCGTCCAAAAGTACATTAGCTGTGATGGTTGACGAGATGTTGTAAAACCACGACAACTCAAACTCGTAGCCATTTTAAAGAAAAAACTTACTATCAGTTTGCCATTTTTCTTAAATTCATTATTGCACGATACAGGTGATAGAGTAAGAAGGGCTAAACATCCTGATACTATAATCAGTCGTCATGGTTTGATCAGATAGATTGTTAGTCACAACCTTTCTCAGCAGAATTTAACTTGGGATAATTTTATAATGCCACTAGAGATTAGGCTAGACCCTGTAGCCCAAAATTTTGCAACCTTGGAAATTGGACAGCAAAACCCTGTTTCGAAGAGGAAAAGAACTACTCATAAAGTAATAGGACCTCATAAGCATAGGCATTTTGTGAGGCTAAACCCAATTCAAAGTACTTTTGCAGATCCTTAGGGTAGAACCAAATGCCCGAGAGATCCATCTATTCCAATTACTGTACATGACTCTGAACCAGAACAGGAGGAAGAAGATAATTTTGAATCAGAACAGGTGGAAGAACATGATTCTAAACTTGAACAAGAGGAAGAACCCAATTTTGAACCTAAATTGGATGAAGAATGCAATTCTAAACCTGAACAGGGGGAAGAATGTAATTCTAAATTAGAACCCAAGGAAGAATGCAATTATGAACTAGAACAGGGGGAAGAACATGATTCTAACCCAGAACAAAGGAAAGAACAACATTTTTTTCAAAATGATGATGAACTAAAAAATGAAGCAGGGCCTTCTCAGACACCACCTATGAGCCCCCGAGATGATTTCTTGGAGTATGTTAAGGAAGGGATGGCCCAGGTTCTTGTAAATTTGAATGCATATATGCAACCTAGACGATCACTTGACCAGAACCTGAACAAAGCTAAATCCTCAAAAGATTCTGGTCACATAGAAATTTTGCCTTCCCTAGAAGCTGCAGACTAGGAAGAGGAACTAGACATAGAAATAATGCATGAATCTGATAACCATTCAGGTGACATGGTTATTGTGGAACATAGCCAAGAAGAGCACCAAGAACCCTCAGATACAAATCCTATTGTTAAACCTGTTCTTACAAAATATGTTTCTCAGAAGAAGCGGGTAGCAGAAATAAAGCTAAGGAAGTTGAGGAAGAAATACGAAAAGCTTCAGAATACGGTTAAGCAGCTATGTCGGAAAGTAAAAGAAACTGAAAATAGGAAAGCTCAGAGCATTATTCCTGAGCTAATCACCGTGGCCACAAAAACAGAAATATTTGAAGGTAAGGCAATAAGAACTCAGACCGAATCCATTTCTACTCAGACGGTCACCACACAGACAAGCCCTCACATAGATTTGATAGATATGGCTATTCAGATAGATGGATTATCCTCTCACAATCAAAGCATCCAGACAGAAGATATAGTCCATGATGCTCCATCAAGTAGTAATCTTATTCTTCTAGAGTTATAGGAGGAGCTGGTACAAACCCAGCTTGCTTTAGAGCAATATAAGAAGGAGACGGTTCCTCGGCCAAAGTATCAGGAGCTACAGAAGCAATTCTGAGAATTGACCATAACTAACAGTGAAACTTTTGATAAATTCAGGAAGGAGTAAGAAAAGTAGAGGAAAGTAAAAGCCAATCTAGATAAGGTCATGGGTCAGATTGATGCTATTTGCTCGCTATATTCTAATGTCTTATCCTGTAGGTCTCCTGCTACGAATTATTCTCTATTTTTATTAGAAAGATATTTACTGCTGAAAATTAAAGTTGTTAAGGCCAACAAGTCAGTTGAATTGAAGACAATAGAAAAATTCATAAAATGTTGTAAGGAGCATGGGATAAAAAGCCAACGTCTTCTCTCTGAACTTTATTTGCACAAATTTTTACTAGAAGGGGAGGTGGATAATAATCCTAGCCCTTTTATTGGGGACATTCAATTCCAAGCCTTTATTTCTTTCGTATCAAACCAACTCAAGTGGTCCAAGGCTTATAACACCTTTCAAAGAAAAGAACATGGACTAGATTTGTGGGTAAGGGGTGAGCCTACTCAACCCTTGCAACATTTTGTTAGACAGAAAAGTCTCATGACACAGGAGGGCATAATTAAGACTCTGGAGCCTATACATAAAGAAATTTTGCAAACGGGAAGGGCATATTTCTTATCAATTCAGGAAAGGTCCTTGCTTGCATCCAAACAGAGATGGACAATCTCAACCAATAATGTCAAGGATAGAGAAATGTTTAATTACAGGAATTTTAAAGTTGTTGCAGGCCATTTTGCCTCATACAGTAATATTATCTTGAGGGAAGGACCATATTTGCTAGGGTGTCAATTTAGGAGCCCTATTATTTGGTACCTTCCTGAAGGATCTCATTTTGATTATGAGTTGTCTAAAGGTCATGAAGGGACAACCTTTGCAATTTTAATACAAAATAATGGTTTTAGGTCGGATAAACAAAAAATCCCTCCTTCTTACTCTTTAAATGCATTACATAATAACTACTTATGTTCACGAGGTCATGAAACAAGGTAAGTAGGGGAGTATGTTGGGTCGTGCAATAGCTATAAATTTACCCTTCATTACACTATCTTTTTCCTCCTTTTTATGTATTTGTGCCATGATATAATAAGGTTTTGATAGAATTTTGATCATGAGTGAACGAAACTGCTTTTGATGTGATTTGGCTATCAAAACTAAGTTTTGTTGCATTTTATGCAGAAGTTAGTGAATGGAACAGTTGTTGTTCAAACTATTGAACAGCAAGGGCTAAACAAGGAAAAAAGAGCACGTCTTGTGTGGTCAAATCAAGAAGTGAATCAGGAGGATCAACACAAGATGGAAGATTTTCTGATAATAGCATTTAGTTGTGAATTCCTCAGGATCTCCTGATCCTGCATAATCACATTTATCTATTTTCCTCTTTTACTATAAGAGGAGAAAAACAAATAGAATAGGGAGACTTAACTGTTCACCTTTTTACTTCAGTTTTAATTTTAATATAGAAAGCGTTATTCTGAAGGATACATGGTGCATGACATTTGGATTTGATGAATATGTATAATTCGTGTTGTTGTTCATTCATGATATTCTGAAGTAATTAAGCAGTAATCATTTGCGGCTTGGACCCAGCCACTGGTGGATTTCACTGTTGTTCCCTGTTTTATAGTTTTACCTGTCTCTTACTGCAAGTTTAATTATTATTCTTTATAGCTTTATGATTGATTTACTTTCACTAGTGTCGTGTTTGTGTATTCATTGCATTAATTCTTATTTTCATTGATTGGTTTCATTTATTTATGTCGTATATTGATTTGATTATTAGATAACAATCATTTCTTGTTAATTGAAAGCCAAAGTGTTATTGATTAGATCAGGTGTATTACTTTTATGTAGAATTTTAGATTCAACTGAAAGAGCTCTGTTATTGCTACGGTGCACTCGGTTAATGTAATTGCAATTAGAACTTTTGATTAAGGTTGAGTTTTGGTTTTGATTAAGATTGAGTTTTGATGCTTGAATAAGTTAATTTCCTTGAAGTTACAAGTTTGATAGTTATGGTTTGATCCATTTTCTCTTGTATTGAAATCAATAAGTTATTTTAAAGAATTACTCTCTATAGATATAACGATTTCCATCACTTTCACATACTGTGTACACTCTTGAAACAAAAAGACTTACCTAGGTTGATAATTAATGTGAGGCATTTAGGAGTTCTAAAAGAAACCTTATATGTTCCCAACATTATTCTCATTATGTATATGTTTTATGACAGTAGCTATGTATGGCTCTCATCATGTTTTTACTTGTAAATGAATGAACAATTTATCTATTACCTAATGGATGAAACGGTGGCTAACTTGTTGAGGCATCAATGCTTATTAGTGATTCTCAGATGAGTATGAGACCTCTATGCTTAGATTTTTTATTTAGAACTATAGATTATATATTCGTGATATGTTTGACAAAATTCCTGCCATGGCTAGTAGGGGTCTGGTTAAGAGCTTGTTCAAGTATTTGCATTTGCATAATTGTTTCCTTATTATCCTTCTATTTCGAAGGTGTCATTCAATTCTAGGCATTGACTTGGGATCTGGGCTTGAAAAAGTGGCTCAAATATCATGGACACTAGCACAACACTGAAAAAAATTGTCCCTAGACGTTGGCATGCATTTTCATGAGAGTGTCCAAATCCTCCTCGATGATGCCAGGCCCATATCATGGCAGCATCCATGAGTCAAGTGGTCTAAAACCTCAACGCATCCCAGGGGTTGGTTACTAGAAAGGTTGGGATGGTTCTTAGTAGTCCTGTTGTTGATGTTGAAGGTATGTATGGTGTGTTTTTGTCAGTTCCACTTCGTTAACGTGACTTAGGTGTTCGAACCATCTCATAGTAACTTCTCATCACATGTTAACCCTGGTTGACTGGCTACTTGGGTAGATCTAGGAGAAGGGTGTTACAGAGTGGTATCAGAGCATGGTTCACCCCTTGGGTTGGATGAGATCTATGTTGGTCATGAATTCATGTCAGTTTGATGTGTGTCTCTTGTGTTTTAGGACCATTTCCTTGTTTCATTTGTACGATATGAGTCATGGTTGTAGTGATGTCACCATGGAAAGTTGAGTGTGTTGTTATGGTTGAGTGTGTCAACATGAGTGTGTGGTTTATTATGAATTTCTTATGCATGTTAATGTTCACATGTGGTCAAGTGTATAGTGATGTGGTGGTTGTTGTCATGCATGAGGTCATGGTATGTGTAGTTGATATGGTCATGCATTAATGACTGGACTCTAGCTAGAATGATGGGTACATGGTTATATGCTTATGTGTTATGTTTCTATATGCTCTCATGATTACATTATACATGTATCATGTTGATTTGTTGTTCTTGCAGACAAGATATCCTCCCCAAACTATACTAAGGTAAGTTGGTTTATTATGATTTGGTTTAGCTGACATGATATACCTTCCAAGAAGAAATATCATAGATTACTAGCAATATGGTATACTACATTTACCGAGACTCTCCCTATGGATCATACGAGGAGCATGTTGTTGGGAATTCTTCTGATTTTGAAAATACGCTGAGAAGCTTAAAGGAAGAAATAAGGAGTTATAAGGTAGACAATGACTGAATCATAGAAGCATAGGAGAAAATAACAAAGGTAAATGAAGCAATACTTCAGAGTTTTTTAGAATTGGAGTGACAAGGACTAGTTCACATCAGCCATGAGCAAGAGGACAAAACTAATGGGGAATATGGAAGTAGGTCGCATCGTGGTCATGGATCAGATAAAGATGACATAATTATAGATAGAATATTATTGGATACTCCAGATAGGATAGGTGATAGACACAAATTGTTGGCTTAAGGGGCCTAACCTAGGTTTAGAGTTGTTCATGCCAACCAAAAAAACCCTAACTACTGCCCCTTTCAGCAACAACCTGCATAGTGTAGGTTGCAGTCTCTCCCGAAGCAGTATTGGGGGATGTTAGAATGAGGTTTCTGCATCCAGAGACTGTGTGATAAATTATCTTTAAGCCTTTGTAGCTCAAGTTTGCCTTAGCGTAGCTTTGTATCCTTATGTGGTCCACTATTGCAAATTCTAATAAAATGGCTTCATACTTTCCCGAAGGTCTATGATCATAATTTATAGACCTAAAAGAAGCACACTCTCCACTTTCATGCACCAAATAGTAACCCTAGATATTCCTTACTATAGATCGACTCGATCCAACATAAATCATAACAGAATTAACCTTTATCTTCACGAAAATAGGTTATTACTTAGTTCATGCATAGATATTAATGATTCAAGAAGTTCACGCAATAATTATACTTTATTTACCAGAAAACAGATCATTAAGCCATAATGCATAACTTGAACATAAATAAGAATAAAACACAAAGGCAAGACATTTGTCCCAAAATTAGTCATTATTTAGTTCAGTGTTCATTTTACAGACTCTTCCACCCTGTGAACCTAGATGTAGTGGCTCGTGCACTCAACTGCATACTTTCCAAGGTCTCTGTGAACTCAGTTATAGGATCCTTCCCCTTTCACCTAAGTACAGGAAATAGAACTTTCCTACCTTAACACTTGCCCAAAACAATCTTCTATGACTCAACTATATATATAGCTTTTCCAATATAATACCATGGTCCATGAACCATGGGTGAGGCTAAAAAACTTACCTATCACTTACCCAAACATGGGGCTAAAGCCCCTTTGACTCTTAGTTGCATGCTCTACTTCCACATTTCATGAAGACTTTACATTCTTTACAAAATATTTCTCAAAAATTGGTTACACTAACCCAAAATTGACCCTAGGGACCCTATCCCAATAGGCCCCCAACACAAATATGGTGACTCGCCCTCAAGTCACTTAGTTGGTGCCTTGATCTTGTTGTGGAGGCCACCGAGCTTGACCTACAATGCTGCTACATCAGCATAGCTTTGTAACATGGCCTACTACACTTCCTCTACCAAATTTTCTATCGCCAGGCCTTCCACTGTTAGGTGCATCATTCTTTGTGTCTGTTACAGTGTCTTTAACTTCTCCTGGACTGAAAGAGTAAGTTGAAAAGCTTCATCTATCCATGGTTGTATTCTGGCCTTGAGAATGGTCTCTTTCCTTTGTAGCTCTTCAATCTATGATTGCATCTGTTTTCCTTCCTGCAATCGCACGAGGCATTGGACTTGCATGAAAGTGCATGTAGTCACCCTAACTTCATCACATTTGAATTGTGTCTCTGTGATATATGTGTTTAGCTTATGTAGGTTTGGGTCCTCCTATAGATTCATCCATAACTCCATAATATGATCAAGTATCATTACGCAGTTTGTGACTACTATATCTAAAGTGCCCACGTTTTCCCTGACAACTGCTTCGCATTGTTCCCGGACCTTTGGCAGAGTGGTTGGCTGTAACTTTAGCTGGAGCTCAGAGATCTTCATATTTGAAATTCAAATGTGACTTTGACGATCTTGTCATTAGACGTGTGAACCGCAACAACCAGTTTCCTAATTTTTTCTATAGTTGTGGCATCCTCAGGAATGTTTAATTTTGGAACTGACTTGCATGACTGTGTTATTGTTGTTTCCAAGATCTAACTTCATGCTTGCAATTCTTCCTTTTCTTTCAGACCCTGATCCTTTTCCTCTAACATTTGCCCATTTTTGACTTTGAATTCGCTTATCATTACAAGCTCGCACTATTCTCTGATCCTAAGCTCATCCAACACCCCTTGATGTATCGCATGGAAGGTCTGAAGTGGCAGGGTGGCTAAGTTCACCCCAATGTCTTTGACTGTACTCAACACATCATTGTCTTCCTCCAAATCCGTGTGAACACATCTTTCTGGTAATGGTAAGACTCTGAGGTCCAGAGTCCATTCTAGCTCTACTACTTGCTTACTCACTTGCACCCCGCTCACTTGCCCAATGCTCGCTTCAATCCTACTTGTCTAGATCTGTAGGTCACGCAGATCCTTCTGGATGCTCATGAACGTTTACATGTAATTTTGTTCAAACTATTATCACAACTCTATTGTGGTGTCTCTTACCTTGTCTCCAATCTCATCAAGATCCCCCTCTGTGAGGATCATCAGGTCAATGCACATCTATTTATCTGATTTACACTTCTTTCTTGGCCCAACAATTGTCCCCTTACCGCACTTCCTCAATGTGAAGGGAGTGCTCTGCTCCTTTCCACCACTGTCACCCTGTCCCGATAACTCTTACTCTTCATAATATTGGGAATTTGAAGCTTCAACTTCCTCTATGCCATTGTGCTCTGCCTCAGCATGCTCTTTCGTAGCACACTCTTTTTTCCATAGCTTCCTTAGCAGCAAATTCTTTCTTATTCTGTTCAATCAATGCTCATGCTGCCTTTTGTGCTACTTCTTTACACTTATACACATTTTTCTTCTGCACAACAGAGCTCTCTGCACCCTTACTGGTACCTACACCAATGTTTATGGGTTCATGCCACACTGGTGGCCAACTGCCCACAATCTCCTACACATCTGGTTTTGAGACTAAGTATGGCATCTTGTGCCATATACGCTTAGGGTCCTTCCAAGCCCTGATTGATACATTGTGGAAATCAGCCTTGAACTCTACGAAGGCCCGCAACTGCTCGAACAAGGTTGGAAATAACCTTGCCTGCTGACTGATTACTATTTGAAGATCCATTTCCATTAATATCTAGAAAATCTTACATTCTTTCATCTGCTTCGGATCCTTTGTTGACTACAGTGAAGAAAACTTTGATGCCTCTAGTAAATCTTCTACCTGCGGAGGAAACTGACTATCCTATAGAAATCTCCATGCTACTAAAACAATTAAAAATAGGAGCCACACATAATGAAAGGGCTTACTATCCTCCTGTGCTTCGTGACAGTTCCCACGGAACTCCACAAACAAAAACTGCACCTAGTTATATTGTACTCCCTTCATGCACTGGGCAACTAATGACACTACTGGCATCGGAACTTCATTTGTGCGACATTTCCTCATAACATTGCCTACAGGAATTTGGGTGGTGAACTACACCGCCTAGTCCTAAATGGAGTGGGTAGAATATCCATGTGACTTCTTGACTAAACCAAACTCAGCCTTCATCTTATCAGCCAACTCCTTTTCTCCACTCTTCCCTCCAAACTTCTTGGCAGGGTCCACCCCTTTATAAGGTAGCTTTCTAATCCAATGGATGAGCATATTCGTGATCAAGATGGGTTCACCGAGCCATAAGAACCCATCACGCACCAAAAAGAGAAGTTGGTGCACACGTACTATGTTGATAATGGACCTATGAAAATGTGGTACGTAGATCATGTGCAGCAACCCGACCTTCTGAACACCTCTGACCCATTTTATGGGTTCCAGCCGCATAACTCCAGTCTCTTTGTAATATATTTTCCTCATATATTTGTTGAAATCCAAATGAGGGAATCTCTCATGGTCCGCGAGATCCTAATCCTCCATCTTGACCACTGGAATGCATGCTAAGACCACACCTTTAAATTCAACCTATTCTGGTAACAGGTGTTGAAAATAATACTCAGAGGGGGGGGTGAATCAGTATTATCAAGTCAAATAATCCTTTTCAACAATCAAATTGTATACGCTACTTCAGTTAATTAAACTCGCGTATATACGCAACTATTCAGAGGTAAACCAGCGTACACAGAGAAAACCTTTTAATTTTCTTAAACTTTCAGATGATGTTTGTTAATCTGAGATGCAACATCAAATAACCAGTAACCAGAGACAGTAAAACAGAGTAGAAAGACAATCACACACAAGAACACCA
>APFE030039946.1:0-14390 GCA_000404065.3 Pinus taeda | reverse complement strand
TTAGTGTCAAACCACTTACCATATTAAGTAAGTGACTATTCATTATTTAAACAATATTTTAAAATAATAAAAATAATTTAAAATAATACACTTTTGAAAATGAAAATAAAAAGAAAAAAGATTATTTTTAAATTATTAGGTTAAAAAAAATTAATTTTCTTTATTTTATCACTATTAAAAAAAATTATGAAACATTTTCGAAATTCCTGGTTCTCCATCGCTGTCGATATTTTTGTTCTCCATCGCTGTCGCTATTAGCACCCGCTATTATCACTCGGCAATGTAGGGTTTTGCCCATTTCAAACACCTAATTCTCCAGTGTTATTATCACAATGATCTAAATTCCTTCTTCTCCATCACGATCGCTATTATGACCCCCGAAAACATATTTTTGTAACTAAAATGAATTGAGTTTAAGGTTAATATCACCATCACTCTTGTGCTACGCTCGATCTAGGTTGCGTTTGATAAAGAACAATTTTTCTTGGCGTTTCATAAACCCTGGTGCTACGAAAATGGAAGGATCTGAAAATGGTGGGACACTCAATGATCAAGAGCGGCCGGCCCTAGTTGGCGCAGGCAATGGCATAACAGATGATCCGGTTGGCGCAGGCAATATCTTACGAGATAACAGGTATGCCCAGTTATTTAATTTGGATGAACTGAGGCGTTCGGATCCAATTGTGATAACAGACGATGAAGATGAAATAAGTGAAGAAGAGCGAGCGATTCATCCACGGTTTCGTGAAGCTGAGACAGATGAGGAAGATGAATTAATTGAAATGATGTTGGAATATTTTTGTGATCGTGTTGAAATAGATGAAGTTACCCATGAAGAAGAAGCAGAGAAGCCAACATGCGCTATTTGCATAGAAGGTTTGCATTTTGTCGAGGAAGATGGCGATGAAAATCCTACTCTGCATCGTTTACCATGTTCCCACGTGTTCCACTCTGACTGCATTTCAAAATGGTTCCGCACATCTTTCTCATGCCCCCTTTGCCGAAGAGAACTTCCGTCGCCATAGCTACACCCAGTGGTAACCAGGCCTCATTGTTTCATGACATTTTATGACCTTATGGATTTACTGGTTTTACTTATATAACACTGAAAATGCTGAAGTTGGGGTCCACGGTTTATGGTTATGTTTTTTAAGTGTGTTACGTTGATTATTATACACGATCTGAGTTATAGCAATGAATATGCTGAAGTTTAGATTCATGATTTATGAATTTTTTTTTAATTAGTTGATTCTAGAATATTGAAATAAACTAGATATCTAGTTTCAATTCAATTTCAAGTTTATTTAAAACATTATATGTATGCTTATAAATTTCAAGTTAATTTAAAACAGTGTGTATATTTATAAATGAGAGTTATGTGAAAGATGTATGTAGATTCAAAAATATATTATAGAAGGGTTGGTAAGGAAAAATTTGAAGTTGTGATTTTTTCAGAAATATATTTGATAACTGGCATTGAGTCTCCCAAATATTTGTAATTGGGTTACACTAAACAATTATGTTGTCTAAAAAGTAGTTTTAAAGTCATCATTTCATAAGAGATTTTTTTGTTGATTCTGGATTATTGAAATAGGTACCTTGGTTCAACCCAACTTTAAGCCTATGTACAATAAGATTTGTATCCCTATAAATGTGGGTTATAGATGTATATATGAAACATGTATGTAGATTCAAAATATTATCATAGAAGGGTTGGTAAGGAAAAGCTCCCAATTGCAATTTCTTCACAGATCCATTTGATAACTACCATTGAGTCTCCCAAAGATCTGTAAATGGGTTACAATGTACAGTAAAAGATTATGTTGTGTCAAAAGTAGCTTTAAAGCCATCCTATCATAAAAGATTTATTTTAGGTATGTTAGCAATTCATTTCAATTTTCCTTTTTCTAGATTATCAATCAAAATTGTAGATAGAACATAAACATAAACACAAGATATGGCCCTAGCCAGTGACAAACCCCAAGGTGGGGAAACCTTTGCTTAATTCTTCTTATATGTTCTTCAATAGAGAGATAGTACATTTACAACAGAAGTCAACACTTTGACTTAGCACTATGCTTGTTTCACCTTGTTGTTGTTGTCCTTCCATGTACCATACTATTACACCACCATGAAATTGATGCACTAAATATAAATATATAGTTGTGGCATGTACCATACCATTATCTACAACCACCATCTACTTGTTGTTGTTATTGTCCTATAGCACCATGAACTTGTTGTACTAAATACTGTTGTCCCATGTACCATACCACTATGTACAGCCACCATGTACTTGATGTTGTTGCTATCCTATTGTGCCACTACTGCACAATGTCATAGCTGTCCTAATCATTGTGTTGTCCCTGCTGTCCTAACATGTTGCTATGTACAGCCACCATATACTTCATGTTGTTGCCACCATATACTTCATGTTGTTGTTGTCCTATTGTGCCACTACTGCACAATGTCATAGTTGTCCTAATCATTGTGTTGTCCCTGCTGTCCCAACATGTTGATGTCCCAACATCTGGTTGTCCCATCATTGTGTTATCCAATGAGTTTGCAACACCATGTCATAGTTGTCCTAATCATTGTGTTGTCCCAGTGTTGTCCCAACTTGATGTTGTCCTAACATGCTGATATCCCAACATGCTATTGTCCCATAATTTTTTCAGAAATCTATTTGATAACTGGCATTGAGTCTCCCAAATATATGTAATTGGGCTACACTAAACAATTATGTTGTCTAAAAAGTAGCTTTAAAGTCATCCTTTCATAAGAGATTCTTTGTTGATTCTAGATTATTGAAATAGGTACCTTGGTTGAACACAACTTCAAGGCTATGTACAATATTATTTGTATTCCTATAAATGTGAGTTATAGATGTATATGTGAAACATGTATGTAGATTCAAAAAATTAGCATAGAAGGGTTGGTAAGGAAAAGCTCTCAGTTGCAATTTCTTCAGAGATCCATTTGATAACTAGCATTGAGTCTCCCAAAGATATGTAATTGGGTTACAATGTACACTAAGAGATTATGTTGTCTCTAAAGCCATCCTATCATAGAAGATTTATTTTAAGTATGTTAGCAATTTATTTCAGTTTTCACATTTAGCTCAATATCTTTTCCAGATTAGCAATCACATAGACACAAGATGTGGCACAAACACCAATGTAAGGAAACCCTTGCTCAATTCTTCTTATATGTTCTTCAATACAGAGATAGCACATTTACAAATAAAAGTCAACACTTTCATCATCTCTCTAAGAAGATGATACATGAGATCAGTTGAAGACATGTTGCTTCAACTAATTCTCCAAGGTGACTGCTTCACCTATCATTGTGCTACATCTATTCATCTGCACCTCATAGTGTTGTACCATCATCACAATGATGGACCTTATGATCATGCTATACACATCATATTGTTGCACCCTATGCTACATTGTTGTCCTAGTGTTTAGCAATGATGTACCTTGTGCCACTCTTTCACCATGATGTTACCCATGTGCTTGTTGCACCATTGTTGCTTTGTGTACTTGCTGCACAAAGTACCATACTGTTGTCCCAGTGTGCTTGCAGCAATATGCACCTTGTTGCTGTTGTTGTTGTTGTTGTTGTCCCATGTACGATACTATTGCAGCAACATGAAGTTGTTGCACTAAATATACAGTTGTCCCATGTACCATACCATTATGCACAATGAGGATCTACTTCTTGTTAGTGTTGTCCTGCAGCACCATGAACTTGCTAGACTAAATATAGTTTTCCCATATACCATACCATTATGTACAACCACCATGTACTTGATGTTGTTGTTGTCATATTGTGCCATTGTTGCACAATGTCATAGCTTTCCTAATCATTGTGATGTCCCAACATGTTGTTTTCCTAACATGCTGCTGTCCCAACATATTGTTGTCCCAACATGTCCTTGCCCCATCATTGTGTTATCCAATGAGTTCGGAGCACCATGTCATAGTTGTCATAATCATTGTGCTATCCCAACATGTTGTTGTCCCAACATGATCTTGTAGCAGCTATTGTCCCATCATTGTGGTTATCCCAACATGCTCTTGTAGCAACATGTTATTGTTCCATGATTGTGCTATCCAATGAGTTTGCAACACCATGCACCTTTATTTCCATGTCACAACTCTTGTCTCAACATTGTTATGTCCAATGAGTTTGCAGCACCATGTACCTTTGCTGCCATGTCACAACTCTTGTCCCATCGCAGCTTGTTATGCTTGCCATGTTGTTTATCCATGCTTGCCAAGTTGTACATGCTTACACTGATTCTTATAGAAACACTCTCATCATCAAATTATCCTACCAACCTGTACATGCTTACACTGATTCTTCTAGCAACACTCTCATCATCAAATTATCCTCATACTTATACTTGAATGTTGCTGCACTGTTGCAGTTCAACAACTCTAGTTAGGACATCAATAGTAACCTAACAACCACCTCTAAACTCTGCAACAGTCCTTAAAAAGAGTGTGACTTACCTCCCTTCAGAAGCTGCTATCCATATAGCCCTTCACGCTGTCTAGGGTAGCCTCCATGCTATCTAGGGTAGCCTCCACGCTGTCCCTTTGACCTTTTATACGGAGGCTAAGACCTTATTGTCCACATAGACCTTCATGCTGTCCAGGGTATCCTACATGCTCTCCCTTTGACCCTTCATGCTACTAATAAGACCCTTTGGTTTGACTTCTGTTAGGGCTGAATTAGACCAACTGTTAGGGATGGAATAGATCAACGTTTAGGGCAGCCTTTAGGTCTTCCTTAGGGTAGCCTTTGTCTAGGGCTGCCTTCCATAGGGGCCTAGGGCATCATCTTTTCCTCCAACATCTAGGGCTTCCACTCCTAGATTTCTCTTCTGATAAAACCCAAGACAAGTGGAGAGAAATCATGATAGAAGTGTGTGTAGAAATGACTATCAAGTCATCTCCTGTTATACTAAAATTTTGAGCATATGTGGGGTTTATTTGGTTGCTCACTTTGACAAATTGTCTTACAACATAGATAGACTGTACTATCTCTGCCATTAGTGCCCTACACTCCTCTACTCTTCTGAATCATGAAGAAGAAGAAGAATTGATCGAGAATGTCTCATACCATTTTCTAAAGTTAGTTTTATTGATCCCATATCAATATCACAAGAGAGGATCCCAATTCACTCATCGTGATCCCATATCAGTTTAATTGATGACAGATCAATGGAGGTCATCCTAGCATAGGGTGTACTGTATATACAATGATGTGTCTATTGATAGTACTACTATGGTCCCTAACCCCATTTCCCTGTTCCCATTTCCCTGTTGGTTGGCCAGATGAGAGGTCAGATGAGAGGTTCTTCCCTTGAGTCCCAGACTACATGGGTAGGATGCCTCGACAAGAAAACCATTCATCCTATCCCTAAGTCACCCTATACATAGTGCACCATTAGGGTCACATGTTTCTTAAGTAAGTATCCCAAGCCCTCTAGAGCTCTGAGAGCTTAATGCACTTGACATGCAGGACCCTCATAAGAAGGTCTCCCAACGACTCCAACTCATTAATTTGACCTTTCCCATGGCTTTGACAGAATGTCTGCGAATTATACATCAGTTTGAATGTGATAAAGCCTCCACTCTCATTGACATACCATATCCTACATAAGGTCATATCTTATATCTATATACTAGAGCAATCATAGAATACATGATTCCTCAACAATTGAATTCCCCCTTGGCTGACACAGAAGATCACTGTGGTATCCATCTTGTGTAATAATAGCTCACTGAAGAGTTCCCGTAACCAGACAACTTCACACCAGGTCATACTTGTAGCTATGTGTTTAGTCTAAACACTGCTCAAACAAATTGTCTTTTGCTTCCTGCTCATCCAGTATATCTAGAAGAACCAAAAGAGAATCGACACTAAGAAGTGCTCTTGAGATCCTCCAAGCTGTGTGCCTAGCCATCATTTGAATAATCATGCAACTTCATAATTCTGGTAGTGTATCACAGTCCATGAGTGATTGTGGCCCAAAGATATCTCAGAATATTCTTAGCACCAATCAAGTGAGGCTCCACCATATATGATCTCATCATGTTAACTAGAAAACATATGTCCACACGTAGGTTCACCAAGAACATCAACACGAATGAATTTATGAAACTCAAAGGAATTTCCCAAATCTGGTGTGACATCACTACCATATAACTTTTGGAAGTTAATATTCTCAGGTAGTCACAGGCTTGCAGTTTATCATCCCACATCCGAAATCCAACTCCCTCTTTTGCAAATTAGAGGGTCTGCACCTATCAGAAATAGGTTGTCCTCAGAAGGTGTCAGTATGATAGGTCTATGATACAGGTGGATGTTGGTGGCCACCCACCTATCCCATTTGGACCCCCGTAATTTTCTCTTTTAGTTTTTTTGGTTTCCTAAATTGTAGCACATTTTACTATTTTTAGCAGTTTTTGGGTGTGAACTTCCAGAGCTGTTTTGAGGCCCTAAACAACGTTTTTGGGAAATCTGGGGGCAACATGGGTCCATGGACCGATGTTTCCCTTCCCAAAGTGGTAGTTCTTTGATAGATATTTCTAAAGAGCTATCGTACGCATCAAACGAAGATCGTATTCTAAAGTTACGACCCCGTGAAATTGAAATTGATGGTGTTTCATCTTCTAGGGTTAGGTTTTGGGATGTGAAGGGTTTTACATTGTTTCTCAACAATAAATAGGCCTTCGAGCCTCATTGTAACATAGTTCAGAGGCATGTAGCCACCACATCTCTTCTCAGAGATCAGCTACCATCACCCTAGCTGGTTTATTTCCATTACTGTTTGTAAGCATATTTTAGTGTTTTACATTAATGAAATGAAGTATTATTTCTGTTGCATATCTGTGTTTATGGTTATCTCTGTAATTTTTTACGTTCCTGTTTAAATCCGGATCAGTCTATCATCCATAACCTTCGAGCAATGTTTCGGATCGGATTCACTCGTAGTGAATCTCAGCTTCATCGAAAAGCTATCAATCCTCTCATACTAAGCGCAAAGTGTTTTTCTTCAAGCCATAAAGTGCTTTCTTCCACCTGCACACATGATATTCTCGATCATGAATCTCAAACCCCTTGCGTTGTTCCAAACTTGTGGATCTACTACATGAGTGGAATGGTCCCCTTGTAATATTTTTCCTTGGTACATCTCGGACATGTACCTTCATGCTCTTCTTCAATTCAGGCATTCCTATCACCATCTAACTCACATTGGGTAGGAACACATAATAATTAGGCATCGAGTGCCATAGATGAGATGTGAAAATTGACATGGCCCCAATGGACCATCCTACGACTTGATACAAACTACCAACCCTGAACCCATGAGAAAAAGCATCTTTGAAAATTCTATTTTCAAACATGTACCTTTCCATCAATGAATGCCACCGTGAAACCTTTGACTTCCATTTCCAAAATGGACACAAGGTTCTTCTTGCGATCAGGTACACAAAAGAGATTCTTGTAAATGAATCAAGTTCCCCTCATTCAATTGAGGGTTAACATTCCGTAGACCCTTTCAGGGATAGGTGGCGTCAACTCCGAGTATAATTACCTTGTTGTAAACATATTGCAATGTCCACGATTTCTTGAAGAGGAGACACACGAGGAAGATGATGAATTAATTGAAATGATGATGGAATATGTATGTGATCGTGTTGGAATAGACGAAGTTACTGATGAAGAAGAAGCACAGAAACAAACATGCACTATTTGCATAGAAGGTTTGCATTTTGTCGAGGAAGATGGCAATGAAAATGGTGATGGAAATCATAATCTACATCGTTTACCATGTTCCCACGTGTTTCGCTTTCACTACATTTCAAAATGGTTCCGCATATCTTTCACATGTCCCCTTTTTCGAACAGAACTTCCGTCGCCATAACAACACCCAGTGGTAACCATGCCTCATTGTTTCATGACATTTTATGACATTATGGATTTACTAGTTTTACCTACATGACTTTTCTGGTAGGAAGGATTTTCTAGTTCTGCAACATAATTTTTCATTAAAAAAATTCAATTATATATGCATTTCTATGTTTGATTCATCATTATCATTGATGAAATTTAGTTATATCTGTAGCCTCTTAGTTATATAAGAGTGAAAATGCTGAAGTTGGGGTCCACGGTTTATGGTTATTTTTTAAAATGTGTTACGTTGATTATTATACACAATTTGAGTTACAAGAATGAATATGTTGAAGTTTAGATTCATGATTTATGAATTTTTTTATTCATTTTTTAATTCGTTGATTTCAGACTATTGAAATAAGGTATATATCTTGTTTCAATTCAATTTCAAGTTTATTTACAACATTATGTGTATGTTTACAAATGAGAGTTATATATGTATATGCGAAAGATGTATGTAGATTCAAAAATATATTATAGAAAGGTTGGTAAGGAAAGATTTTAAGTTGTAATTTGTTCACAAATCTATTTGATAACTAGCATTGAGTCTTCGAGATATCTGTAATTTTGTTACACTAAACAATTATGTTGTCTAAAAAGTAGCTTTAAAGTCATAATTTCATAAGAGATTTGTTGTTGATTCTAGATTATTGAAATAGGTACCTTGGTTCAATCCAACTTCAAGCCTATGTACAATACTATTTGTATCCCTATAAATGTGAGTTATAGATGTATATGTGAAACATGTATGTAGATTCAAAAAAAATTCATAGAAGGGTTGGTAAGGAAAATCTCTCAGTTGCAATTTCTTCATAGATCCATTTGATAACTAGCATTGAGTCTCCCAAAGATATGTAATTGGGTTACAATGTACACTAAAAGATTATGTTGTCTCAAAAGTAGTTGTAAAGCCATCCTATCATAAAAGATTTATTTTAGTTATGTTAGCAATTTATTTCAATTTTCACAGTTAGCTCAATATCTTTTCCAGATTAGCAATCACATCACATTAAAGTAAAATGCAGATAGAAGTCAATGTAAGAATTTACAGGGTAAGTTCCTCAGACAGAACACCAAAAGGACACCGCTCACAAACAGATCACATATCAATACACCAGTATTTTGACGTGATTAAAACCCTCAGAGAGGGAAACAGTCCACGGCCTGTGCCAACGTGGCTACTATAGGCAATTTATTGATAAAAGAATGAAAATTTACATAAGCTTCTCTCATGCACGGTGAACCTACAGATGACCCTCCATGCACTTTAAATAGAATTCATGGACCAATCGGGTGTCAAGCCATGGATCAAGTGTCGGTAATACCGAGGAGAGAATGAACCGTCGGATCACTACATATCGTGACTATCAGATTGTAAGTTACAAATGTACATAGTAAAGAAACACACTTTACCTAACTCTATACTAGACCAAGTTATACTTAAATATTCCTACGTGTCGGAATATCCTCACATCCCCCCTTAAGAACAACTTGGGATAGGATTGAAGGATTTACAAATATGACACAATAGGAGAAGGAAGGAGGCGCTAGAGCCTATCCCCCCTTAGTGACAACTTCCTGAACTCCAACCATAAGTCGAAGTTTAGTGAACTTCGCCACTGTGAGAGCCTTTGTGAAGATGTCTGCAACTTGACCATCTGTTGAACAATATTGCACTTCAAGAACATGGTCATGAATGAGCTTTCTGATGAAGTGCATGTGTAGTTAAATGTGTTTTCTACGCTGATGCTGAACTGGATCTTTGCAAATCTGAATGGCACTTTGATTATCACACCAAAGTGTAGTCGGATGTTGCTGCTGAAAACCAAACTCTGATAGGATCTGACGAAGCCACAAGGCTTCCTTACTAGCCTCTACGGCACCACGATACTTTGCTTCTGCTGAAGAAAGAGAAATGGAAGCTTGTTTCTTGCAAGCCCATGTAATAGGTCCTGGACCAAGAGTGAACACATAACCAGCAGTAGACTTCCGAACGTCAGGGTCACCAGCCTAATCGGAATCAATGAAACCAACCAATAGAGGAGATGCTTCAGCACTATAATGAATTCCAAACTGAACTATACCTCAAACATAACAAAGTATTCGTTTAGCTGCTTTCCAATGACTTTCACGTGGGGTTTGCATAAACCGCGCAACAAGGCCAACAACAAAGTAAAGATCAAGACGAGTATGGGTTAAATACAAATTTTTTCCTACAAGTTGACGGTATAAGGTAGCATCAACTTCAGGGGAAGTACAAGTGACTGAAAGTTTGACTCCGGACTGAAAGGGAGAAGGAGCTCGCTTACAATCTTCCATGTGAAAAAAGCATAGAAGATCACAGGCATACTTGGATTGGGAGAGGAAAATACCTTCTTTGGATTGCAAGACTTGAAGACCAAGAAAATAATGTAAATGTCCTAAGTCTGTCATTTCAAACTTCTTTTTAAGGCAGGAATTCACATGGTTAATAAGGTTGGGATCACTACCAGTGAGGATAAGATCATCAACATAAAGAACAAGAATGATAAGAGACTTTCCCTCTTTCTTGGTGTAGACAGTATTGTTAGAATGACACCTAGAAAAGCCAGATTCTAAAAGAAAACTATCTGTTTTGTCATTCCAAGCCCGAGGAGCTTGCTTGAGACCATAAAAGGATTTCTTAAGACGACATACAAGGCTGGAGTATGTTTGTATAAGCCCAACAGGTTGTTCCGTGTAGATTTATTCATGCAAGTCCCCAGGCAAGAAGGCGGATTTAACATCCATCTGATGGACTTCCCATTTGAAAGAGGCAGCAAGGGAAAGAACAAGGCGGATAGAGTTCATTTTAGCAACGGGGGAAAAGGTTTCAATATAATCAATGCCTTCAACTTGTGAAAATCCTTTAGCAACAAGTCGAGCTTTATGTTTATCAACTTTCCAATCTGGCCCATACTTGGTTATGTAAACCCATTTGCACCTAACAAGTTTGCGTCCCTTTGGTAGAGGAACAAGATCCCATGTATCGTTTGCCAATAATGAATGATATTCTTCATTCATAGTTGTGTCCCAATGTGGATGGCGTGAAGCTTCTGCAAAGGTGTCAGGATCATAGTTCACTGATACTTGAGCCAGTAAAGAAGAGGCTCTTTCAAACTGAGAACGGGTACGGCGCTGATCTGTAGGATCACCGGCAAGATCACCTGCTGCATCTCGAGTAGCTTGGACCCATTTTGGAAGTGAAGGAGCTGAAGGAGCTGAAGGATGATCCTGAGAAGGTGGGGGAGGATTGTCTTCCTCACTTTCATCATCTGAAGAAGAAATATGTTCAAAGGTAGAAGAGATAGAGAGAGGTGGCACATGCGCTGAACTAGGCTCGTAGGCTGATTTATTTTCATCAAACTGTACATATCTTCTAATTATAACATTTTTGGACATAAATGGAATAAGTCTATATGCTTTGACATCTTCAGAATATCCAACAAAGATACATTTTTCACTCTTTGGTTCTAAAGCTTTACGTTTTTCATCTGGAATATGGGCCCATGCTTCACTTCCAAAAACACGAAAGTGACTCACATCTAGTTTAATAGAGCTCCATGCTTCTTCTGGAGTGATGTTCTTTAAAGCTTTAGTAGCAGTGCGATTTAGTATGTAATTTGCACAGTTAATTGCTTCTGCCCAATAGTTAAGACTAAGTTCTTTAGATTGAAGCATACAATTAGCCATTTCCTTTAAGGTGCGATTCTTCCTTTCAGCTACACCATTTTGTTGTGGAGTATATTGAACAGTATGTTGCATTTGGATTCCATTCTCAGTGCAAAAGTTGATGAAGTCGTTTTTAACATATTCTCTGCCATTATCTGATCTTAGCTTAAGAATTTGATGTCCAGATTGTTTTTCAACAAAGGCCTTAAAGGCCAGAATTTGTTAAATACTTCACTCTTGAGTTTTAAGAAGTATACCCAAGTGCGTCTGGAGAAATCATCAATGAAAGTTAAGAAATACTTGTAGCCAGAGAAGGAAACAACCGAAAGTGGACCACATAAATCACTATGCACAAGCTGTAGAGGGGCTGAGGCGTGCCAAGAGGCACGTTTTTCAAAACTGTCCCGATGATGTTTTCCGAGTACACATCCGGAACAAACACCATCTCTGCAAGATACCATTGGAAGACCTGTCACCATGTTTTCTTTACATAGATTCTGAAGGGAGCGATAGTTTAAGTGACCAAATCGCTCATGCCAAAGTTTGCTCACTTCATCATTATGAGAAACAAATACTGAGGGAAGATTTGATGACCCAAAGTTGTGAAACTTATACAACCTTATGGAATCATCAGCAATACCAGTAGCTAGAATCTGTTTAGGATCTCTTAGATCCTTGATTACAACATCATGAGGTGAAAATTCAACAATTTTACCTTCACCTGAATGAGTTATCTGATATACAGATAGAAGGTTGCTGGATAAGGTTGGAACACATAAAACATCATTAAACTGACCATTGTCTAGATGAACAGTTCCAGTCCCTAAAACATTAAGAGATCTATCATCACCAACATATATATTTTTGGTGTTACAATCATGTAAAGAAGAAAACATGGCTTTGTTTTTGGCCATGTGATAAGAGGCTCCAGAATCATGAGCCACTCATGAGAATGAGAAGAAGAAGATACATTTAATGCATAACCAGACTGAGATGATTGACAACGACATGTAGAAAGTGCCATTCCTGATGATGAATTTGAAGAGTGCTCCAAATTGATGTTATGCTTCTTCATTGCTGCTTCCAAGGCTTCCATCTTCTTAAAGCATTTAGATTCTAAGTGGCCATCTCGATTACAAAAGTTGCAATGTCTATCAGTCTCCTTGCCTTTGTTTTTATTTGCCTTATCATTCTGGTGAAATGATTTTTCATTTTGAGGCTGAAATTGCTTAGGACCCTTGTTTGGTTTAGGACCATTCTTTTTAGGATATGACTTCTTAGGATTCTTTGAGTTTGGTTGCTTCTGGGCGATTAACGCTTTCTTAGAAGAGTTTCCAAGATTAAGAAGACCAAGGTGTAAGAGTTTTTCTTGTTCTCTTATTAAAGAATCACAAAAAGCATCAAAGGAAGGGGGCTTGTATTGATGTCCTTGAGAAATGAAGGCTTCTCTTGTAGAATGGAAGGTGGAAACAAACACAGAGTAGGCTGGTCCCAACTTAGTAAGAATGCAATAGATAAGGGCATTGTCTTCTTTCTTAACTTTAAGACCTGCCAAGAGAATTCTAATGGTCTTGAACTTGGACAAGAAATACTCAATGCAAGAAAAATCTTTGGGGTTTAATGTAAGCAACTCAGTTTCAAGCTGATGGGCTCTAAGTTCATTTTTTATTTCGAAAACTTTAGTAAGTTGCTCCATTGCTTTATCAGGATTATCAAGTTCAGCAATATGGAATCTAAGATCGGGAGAGATATACATCCCTATCAACCCATGTGCTTGATCTTGCCTATTTTCCCATTTGGCTGCTTTCTCTTCATCTTTTGGCTTGGTTTCTTGGCCTGTGACTATTTGGTAAAGACCTTTACTTCTAAGTAAATCCACAATGTAGGACTGTAGGAATTTACAGGGTAAGTTCTTCTGACAGAACACCAAAAGGACACCGCTCACAAATAGATCACAGATCAATACACCAGTATTTTGACGTGGCTAAAACCCTCAGAGAGGGAAACAGTCCATGTCCTGCGCCAACGTGGCTACTACAGGCAATTTATTAATAAAAGAATGAAAATTTACATAAGCTTCTCTCATGCACGGTTAACCTACAAATGACCCTCCATGCGCTTTAAATAGAATTCATGGACCAATCGGGTGTCAAGCCACGGATCAAGTCTCGGTAATACCGAGGAGAGAATGAACCGTCGGATCACTACATATCGTGACCGTCAGATTGTAAGTTACAAAATGTACAACGGTAAAGAAACACACTTTACCTAACTCTATACCTAACTCTATATTAGACCAAGTTGAACTTAACTATTTCCTATGTGTCGGAATATCCTAACATCCCCCCTTAAGAACAACTTGGGATAGGATTGAAGGATTTACAAATATGACACAATAGGAGAAGGAAGGAGGCACTAGAGCCTATCCCCCCTTAGTGCCAACTTCCTGAACTCCAAGCATATATCGAAGTTTAGTGAACTTCGCCTCTGTGAGAGCCTTTGTGAAGATGTCTGCAACCTGATCATCTGTTGAACAATATTGCCCTTCAAGAACATGGTCATGAATGAGCTTTCTGATGAAGTGCATGTGAAGTTCAATGTGTTTGCTGCGCTGATGCTGAACTGGATCTTTGCAAAGCTGAATGGCACTTTGATTATCACACCAAAGTGTAGTCGGATGTTGCTGTTGAAAACCAAACTCTAATAGGATCTGACGAAGCCACAAG
>APFE030039929.1:0-18853 GCA_000404065.3 Pinus taeda | reverse complement strand
ATACTTGAAATTCATCCAATAACTATGTGGCATTACCATGTATACCTAATAATAATCCCATTTCAACTTGGTTAACCCTTGGACTGCTTATGCTTTTCCTTTAGTCTTCTGTTTCCAATTTGTTTCTATCGTTGCTTTCTTGCAATTTTCGGGGCTTGCAGGTGACTGAGTAACTAGGAGCCTTCCTTTTCGAGCAAGTTTCCTCAGCGATGCACGATTAGCGCTAAGCACTAATCGCGCATCGGAAACTGCCTCTTTTTCTTGATCCGGGCTTCCCTGATGCATTTTTTGCCTCTTGCGGATTTTTCTCTCATTGCGTATAAAGCTCAAAATTTGTAAAATTAGTGATTCCGTGAGCTCTTCACCCTGATAATTAAACTGTCTGTTTCTGGTATCAGAATCGTTCAACACCCATTCAACCATGTTTGTATATGAGAAATTTGTGATGGATGCCCTAGAAGAGTTCTGCAGCTCTTTCTCTCCCTTAAGTGGATTCGGTGCGCCTTCCGAAATGAACATTGAGTATTGCCTTTCCTCTTCATAGTTTTATGCATACTTCCTTGAATAACGCTTTGTCCTTCGTTCCTGCAGTTTACATTTGAGGTGGAAGTAATGATAAAAGATAATGACAGGAAAACTTTAAATACTGAATATATGCAAAACATGCCACCTTACGTGAACTATTTCTTTGAAAAACACAACACCATACTTCATTAAGAACTGGCAACAACTCATTAACTCGTATTAAAATGCATGACCAGTTCTTGGCTTAGAAAAATTTTTCTCGAATAATGAGCCAAAACCAACTGCGATGGAGAGGTTCTGTGATTTTGCTTTGCGATATCGCAGATCGCAGTATCGCAATATCGCAATTTCATCGTGTTGTTTTATCGCAAGGTCACAGTATCGCAATATCGCAACATCGCAACTTTGCAGTATCACAATATCGCAACTTCGCAGTGTCGCAGTATCACAGTATCGCAATATCGCAGATCGTTATAATCCTTATGTGTAATTCATGTGATTTTTGCGATGCGCGATATGCGGTATCGCATATCGGCGATTTTTAAAGTTTTTACTGTGAGTTCTTCTTTAATGTATGCGATGCGATGGAGTTTTGCATCGCAATCTCGCATTTTTGTCAGTTTAACTCATTAGAAGGCACCCTATCATTCTTTGCGCGATGCGATATCCCTTAAGGAGTGAATTTACTTTGTTCATTATGAAACTTAGGTTTTTAGATTCTTCAAAGATATTCTCCTAAGTCCATGATGTTGTAATTTTCATCTAAAAGGAAATATAACACTAATTGATTTTTTAGATTTTTACTGAGGGTCCCCACTTATTTAATATTAGCAATAACACTTCATAAGGAGGGGGGTTGTTGGTGGCCACAACATAACCCAATCAACCCTTCTACTTCACTTTTTAGTTGTTGGTCAAAAGCTTCATAATTTCATAACTTCTTCATACAATGTCTTATTGAAGCGATTGAAGCGTCGTTGTAATTAGGATGACGAGAAATACGATCTAGCGCTGGTTACAGGATATTTTGAGAAATTTCATGTTTGAGCGTATTTTTGATCTCTAGATCAACTAGAGCCTTGGGAAGCAAGGAAATTGAAAAGGGTGCAAACAAAGATGCTACATGAGAAAACAAAGATACTACAAGAAAGAATAGAGTTTTTACACGATGAAGAAAATGTGTTATAGGAAGGGACAAAAACAACTCAAGGGGAAGGAGAAGGTCCACAAGGACTCCAAGGGCCCACTCCACATCCTGATATTGGATCCTATTACAAATTTATTGAAGGGGAAAGAATTATACCTACAAAATTTGCAATTCCCTTCTTGTTTGAGTTAGAAAAAGAGAGAGGTAGGACTCAATGATTGATGCAAATTGAGAAATCCAAGAAAGTAGAGGATGCGGGACTCATGGAGGAAAGGGTGCAACAAATGGGTAAGCAATTGGCTAACTCAAGGCTAAAGGAATTAGTCATGAAGGATAAGTTGTAGTTACAAATAAGAGGCTGAGGGAAAAACTACAGGAAAATAAGGCACAACTTGCCACCATGGCAAGTTTTGTCCTTTAAGGTCATCCAATGCAAAAAGCCATCCAAATCATATGTAATTTTCATCAAACAACAATGAGCTAAGGAAGGGAATTTCATGAAAAGTCATATGAGGCATAAAAGAAGAACAACAGGGCAAAAAGATGGATAGGTTTCTCATAGGATGAGCAACAATTTCAATAGGGGGTATGATGGCCTCTAAATAAGACACAAATTAAGGCCCCTCCAACCTTTCTTGGGCACATAAAGTCTATATTAAATCTCTCCTTCTACACCTAATAATGTTTTTTTAGCTTTAATATGTTCTTAGAAAGGTTTAGAGATAATTGTATATTATCTGCTTAATATTATTTATGTTTGTAGAATATTGAGAGAATATTGAGTCAATTCTTAATGAGATAATATAGGGAATTTCTCCCTACTATAGGATGGAGCAAGATTGGATAATAAATGAATAGGATATCTTGAAATTATTGACAAATGTTTTAGCTCCATTGACTGAGAAAATCTAGGAATGTGTTCCCTATCATTTAATGAAGATTCCTAGTGTTGGGAACCAGATCCAATTTTTTAGGTATTTGGGAGGGGACGTCTTCCTCCTTTCAAGGAGGATGGTTACCCATCTATTTGTATAAGTACCAATTCGAATTTTCCTCTACGACCATATATTTATTAGTCTTCTTATGGATAAAACTTGTTATTCAACACCTCCACTTTCATTTCTAGCAAGGATGTACTTGGATTGATTCAAATAATGAAGTTTGGTGCCATTTTTAGCTTCTAAAGCTTGGTTTTCCTGGTAAGAATCTGAGTATCCTTGGTCTTGTCCATTTGAGGAACTTCAGAGCCATGTTGTAGAATTTATTTATTCCCTTTGAATGTATTTTTCACTTGCATCTCTTATTTCTATATTTACTATTCATGCTTCTTTTGGTGTAGGTCATATTGGTTAAATTATTGAAGTAATTTTAATTTTATTGTTATTTTATTTATTTTATTTATTTTATATTGATTTTATTTTTTATTAATTATTATTATTATTATATTATAGGTTACTTATAGAGTCACAATCATGATGCATCCTTATAAAATATTTGAAAAATCATATTCATCATTGAGTTACTTGCATTGGTTTACTAGTTCCCAAATCTAGAATTTCATTAAGTCTCGTGTAATAAAATAGTAGTAATTTTCTGTTATTTTCAAGCACATGTTAACGAGGCTATTTTGAGTTGATTCCCCTTGGAATGATTTCTAAAATTATTTAATTTAATAACAAAATTCACCCCATATAATTTTCACTTGATTAGGTTAGGAAATTGGTAGGGTAACTAGCTTAGTGATTCTTGAATTTCTAGTTTTTGGAGCAGTAATTTTTTGCTATTTTTTAACACACATTAAAAAGGGTATTTTTGAGTGATTCTACCTATATCTGAGTCCTATGACATCCTAATTAATAAAAAAAACTACCCCATCTCATTTTCATTCGATTTTCTTGGTCATTCTTGAGATAACTCAGAGTACAGGCTAGCTGAGAGACTAGGTATTTAATCTTTTCAAGTATACAAATCATAATATTTTTTTCATGTGCATGTGCTACTATTGATTTGTAGGGTTGGAATTTTCATTTACACTCCTTATTCTACCACTAGCTCCTTCCTACCTCAACAAATCCTCTAAAACATTGTTCACCGAGAGTACATTTCTCGTTTGTTGAAGGTTCCTTATGCAAGATGGGCCCCTGAAGGGTACTGAGATTGGAAAGGGAAACATAAAACCTTATCCTACCTTCCACTACAATGTCCCGCATTTATATCACCTTTTCCACCCTTAGAATGCTCACGGATCCAATCATGTAGCAAAACACGACAATCTTGTAGCATCATGTAGCAATCATGTAGCATGTTGTAGAACCATGTAAAAGCCCTCCAAACTTGACCAGAATTGTCCTTGAAGCTTTATTTTTATCTCCTAGCCTTCAATAATGACTCTCAGGCTCCAAAAACCATGAATGAGTAATAAAAAATATCTCCTAATCCTTTTCTCTTCTCCATTGCAATTAACCTCTGTAGTTATGGTTAGTAGATAGATTTGTGAATTTAAAGATACAATGATGATTTTCTTGATTTCCTCATGAAATTCCTCGTGAACTTTGGCACTAAAGATAATCACTTTGAATACAATGATTAACGGTTGATTTCATGCTCATTTACCTATGCAAGGTAGACTAGGACCGTTTCTCTTGGACTCATGCTTCTTTTAGGATTTTATTTAAAAATATCATTATTTCCATTCCGTAGGTTAGGTTTCATTTTCAATGCAACTTTTATATTTTGCAATTATGATAGTGTTTACATTACTACAAGTACCATAGAATTTACATTTCTGCAAATGACCTAATATTTACATTTATGCAACTAGGGCAAGCATCATTTCCATCTTTCAAATGTAGTAACATTTCCATTTTTGCAACTTGTTTAGGATTTGATTTCATGATATTCACTTCATTACATCAGATCAACGAAATAATGACAACTTACATGCTACACATATAGGGGTAACACCTCTTTAGTTTGTACGATCCCCAGGTTGATAATTTAAGTTGGTAAATTTGAGAGATGCAACATTCTTGTTACAATAACGAGGCTCAACACCTTCTATCATATACTGCAATTAGACTCACATGGTGCATAGCTAGAGTAGAGGAGTTATAGTCGATAGAAAGGGGAAAAGAAAAGAAAATAATAGAATTTTAGGCTGACCGACAATCCATTAAAGCTGAGGGGGACTCATCCAAGATGAGGAGTCAAGGTTGGGAGGGGCATTGCAACTCCAACATTATGTTTCATATTTTTTCGACAATCGGTACTCTGAATAACCTATATTTTAAGTAATTGTTACTTGTAAAGTGATTTATGGTTAATGATTTGAGTAGGAATATTATTATTATAGTTTGTACATTTTTTGAAGATGCATGCAAGTAAAAAGGAAAAATAGAATTTATTTTGTTCCAATATTTGAAAATGTTATAAGTATTTTGTGCACGTGTTATGAAACCAGCTCACAAAAATATAGAAAAGAAATATTAACACCTTATAAATCAGCCTCTTCGAGGGGGTAACCTCCTTTACATTATACAAATGAACAATTCTTGGATGATGTAAATGACAAGACCTCCTTTCTATATATAGGAGTCTAAGGGGTCATAATATAATCAGAGCTGACATAACAATAATAATGTAAGGGCACAACAATAACAATAGTCGCCATCTATGGGGCACAATAATAACAATATAGGGACTACATGGGAACAACAATATAATAGGGGGGTTGCACTAATAAGAATAAGGGGTTACAATAGTAGTATAGGGACCTAACATGCCCCTCTCCTTCAAAAAGTGTTGTCCTCAATGCTTGAGTAGTTCTAGATGCTTCTATATAAAATTATCGTCCTCACATGTGGAATCTTCAGCGAGTAAGTTTTTCCACTTGATGAGATACTCTGAAATTCATCGATTTCGTGGTTGTTGGGTTCTTGTTTCCGTGATTGCTTCAGGTTCCAATATGATTTTTTCTTCCTCATCAAGTTCTGGAAATATTGGTTGAACTGGGAGCTTGTCACCTATAGCCTTCTTTAAGCATGAAACATGGAAAACTGGGGGAACTCAGGGAGATGCAAGAAGCTCCAATTTGTATTCCATAGTACCAATCTTTTGCATCACCTTGTAAGGACCATAGTAATTTGGTGATAATTTATTATCCTTCTTAGCTTTATTGAGGGACATTTGTTTTTATGGACGTAGCCGTAAAAATACCCAATCACCTACATAAAAAATTCTTTCACAACGATGTTGATTTTCCTCTTGTTTCTTTTGAGTTTGCTCCAAAGTGGTGTTATCCTTTAAAAGTTCGAGAAATTGTTGTTGATGCTCGATGTGATCTTTTACTGCTTGAACCTTTTTCTTCTTGATATGTCCTTCTATATTGAGAGTTTGAGGAGTGGTAATTCCTACCAATGCATTACAAGATATGGTCAGATTCATTTCTTGATTCTTGATGTGATCTTTCACTTATTGAACCTTTTTCTTCTTGATATGTCCTTCTATCTTGAGAGTTTGAGTGGTGGTAATTCCTTCCAATGCATTACAATATATGGTTGGGTTCATTTCTTGGTGCTCGATGTGATATTTCACTTCTTGAACCGTTTTCTTCTTGATATATCCTTCTATATTGAGAGTTTGAGTGATAATTCCTACCAATGCATTAAAATATATGGTCAGTTCATTTCTTCTTTCTGTGAGGTTGATTCCTAGTTTATATCCTCTTATTTTGATGTTTCTTTATCCTTTTCTTCATCCTCTTCACAATCAATGTAAAATAATTTCTTCTCAGCACACTTATGACCTTTAGTGTATTTGTTATCACAACTATAATAAAGGTTGTTTTCTCTTTCCAATTTGTTTTGGTGTCAACCTTGTAGGTTGTGGAAGACTAGGAGAAAAAACGCTTCCATATTGAGTGTAGGACTTCTTGGTTCCATAATTTTTATTTCAATTTGTCTTGCCAACGTAAATGCCTTCTCCAATGAATCAAGTTCCCAAAGACAAGCCTCATGTTGAATGTTATCCTTTAAAGTCCCTATGAAGACATCAATCCTCTGCTTCTCTGGAATATCATTTACCCTTATATTCAATTTTTGAAATTCCTCAATGTGCTCTTACCATTGAACCCTTTTGTTTGAATTTATTAATGCGCTAAAGAAGGTGTTCTCTTGTTCCTTTCATAATGTGATATCATTTCCTCTGTGAAAATTGACCACGTGACAAGTGGTTTACGAGAACAAAGCCCTTTATACCATAAAAATTGATTCAGTTCTAAATATAAAGATGAAATATGTACCTTTTGTAACAGTTGAACCTCATGTAGACAAGAATATTGCCCCATTTGTAGTATCCAATTTATTGGATCCTTGGCATCAAACTTCCTCATATTGTTTTTCTGGATTTTAGGAGCCCGGTCTTGAAATGACTATAACTCTGTAATTTTGGATCTTTAAGTTCTGCAAGTTTGTTTTGTGATAGCCCTCTAAGTCCTATTTCTAACTCTACAAGTCTAATTACAATTGGATTCCCGAAGAAATCATTATGCCCTCTCCTGGGATGACCTAATTATAGACTCGTTCAGTAGAACGAACTTGTATGACATGCCACATGTCCTGTTTCCAACCTTGTGTTCTGAAACTGATACCTAATAAACCAAATTTCGTCTGACTTCTGTCACTATTTATGAAATGGGAATCAGATGCTCCGATAAAGAGTTATGACATTTTTTCCCAAGGTCACTTGTTTGGGATGTAATTTGGGGTCTACAAAAACCATAACTTCATCTGATCATATCTCTGAAAATATAGCGATAAAAAATCCGAAACTCGGACTCGAGCTTCAGAACCATTTTGGCTCAAATGGGTTTTGTTTTTAGCTTCTGAAATGTTGCAAAGAAACCGTTATAGTGAAAATTCTACAATGACCTGTGTGGAGCAGAAAAACCCTAGAATCCAAAGCTCTGATACCAAATGTTATGAAACCTGCTCACAAAAAGATAGAAAAGAAAGACCAACACCTTAGAAATCAACCTCTTCGAGGGGGAAACCTCCTTTACATTATACGAATGAACAATTCTTTGATGATGTAAATGACAAGACCTCTTTTCTATATATAGGAGTCTAAGGGGTCATAATATAATCACAGCCAACATAACAATAATAATGTAAGGGCACAACAATAACAATAGTGGGATTCTATGGCTCACAATAATAACAATATGGGGACTACATGGGCACAACTGTATAATAAGAGGGTTGTACTAATGACAATAAGGGGTTACACTAGTAGTATAGGGACCTAACAACACACATGGAGTAGAGAACACTATGATGCAAGTATTTGAGTAAGAGCATGTATTTTCTTATTGTGTAAAAGTACTATAGAAAATAATTACATACTTTAGTGAAAGGTCAAAAATTGTTATATGGAGCATGGAGAATGTTAGTGCCCTATGTTATAGTAGTCAAAGTCAAGCTTAGTCTTTTTATTATTTTGGTCATTTTCTAAAGTCTATGATCTCTTAGAGATCAAGCCATTAGTATTTTGAGTGAAGATAATAACTGATTTAGTTTTTTCATCATTGAGACGAATCAAGTGGTGTCTTTTCAAGTCAGTTGCAAGGTCAAACCATCACATCATCATCATTACAAGTTGTTCCTATGCTTTCCCTTTGAGTTGTGCTTCTACAAATCAAATTTTTTCTTGCTACCATGACCATCCTTAGGTTCCAAATTTCTATTTTCTAGTATAATTCATGTTTTCTACTAATAGATTCATATTTACCTATTAAGGAGAGTACCCAATAAAGCTTTCAATCCTCATAACCTTTAACCTGTTGCACTTTCTTGTTGTGCTATTGTCAAAGGATATTAAATGGTAGGAATAGTAGTGTTATTGCTCTTCTTTGCACATGTGAGGGTTGAAAGAATTTTTTTAAGGTTAACAAAATCATCTACCAACTGTTTTACTTGGTCACAGGCCCTAAATTCTAATCAAACATATGTAAATGAAATTTGTTACACTTTGGCACTACGCTTCTACTGTAGTTGGTGACCTTTATGAATGGAAGTTTACATTTTAGACAGGTATTTTCCAATGGGTGTCTGATGATTTGGGAGTTGTCTTATACTTTCTTGGAACATTGAGAAGTATAGGGATGATCTTAAGTATGCAGAAGATGAGTTCACCGCACTCAGTCATTGTGCTTTTGCTACAGGGGATTTGTTGCATTTTTTACTTTCTTAGTAGTTAAATTCAAAATCGGATTTTGAATGACTGAAAATGGATTTTAAAAAGGAAAAAGAGGTTTTTGTAACGAAAGAGCCAAATATAAAACCTCGTTCATGATCTTTGGGTACATATTCTGAGTGGGAGAATAATTTTCGAAAACTTAGGCTTCTCTCAATAAAAAGCACATATAAAAAGTAAATTCTTTGTCTTTGTAACAAATGTCATGGCTCAAGATATATGATCTAATATTTGACTCCTATCTTCCACAAATTCAATCGCTATTTCCTAGCAGACAATTTCTAAATCTAATGTAACTGACTAAATCTTTGGGGAAATGGTTGAGCTCAACCCCTAAGTCTAGGGATGAGATAATTGTATATATTTTCATGAATTTTAGTGTGAAAAGGGTTGGTTGGTCAGGGTTAAAGAAATAAAACATTGTGGATTGTACATTTCCATTTAAAAATTTTCAGCAAATGATGAACGTTGAGGTCTGCTTTTTCAAGGATTCATGTGTCAATTTCTGATGGTGATGTTTTCTCTTGTGTATGTGAGTTTTTCTATTTTCACAAGCATGCTTGAAATGTAATGTATTCATGTTTAATTAAGCAAAATTTGTTTTAGAATTCACTTTTTAGGTGCTTTGTTATAGCTTATTGAACATTTAATTTTTTTCTTCCATTGAAATATATAGAATTCATTCGCAGTTAGATGTTTTAGATGTTATCAATTCCACTATTCCTGTTCTCACCCATATACAATGAAATTTGATAAAAAACACGAGAATGATTGCATACCTTGCCCCTATCTAAGTATTCCTCATTTTCCCCCTCATATCACTGAAAATCATTACCTCAATATGACTCCATGCCAAATGTATTTTCCTTCTTCCCTACTATCAAACTTTTAACACTATTCCTCTATGAACTTAATACGTAGACTAAGACCTAAGACTAAATATTCATACACAGAGAGACCTCTCTAAAGTTGGAAGGGCTAGATTTCAGTTTTAAAGTGGCTTGTGGTTACCTTTTAGTTCCTCTCCTCAACCTGGAGGAGTTACAAAGTGCTAACAAAGAATTAATCCAACTTTTGTATGAAAATAGAGTGAGGGAAAAAAAATTATAAACATAAAAACTAATGGAACTTAATGGTAAGGTCAAGTTGACCTAATACATTAGAGAAGAGTAAAGGTGGGGCTACGATTCTAGGCTAAATAAATTTTAATTATAAAGGGTATGGACAAAAGTTATATCTAAAATAAATCCTAAGAGAATAACAGAATTATCTATAAGAGATATTTGGTAAGGATAAGTCAATAATTTGAATGAACAAAAAAGGAAAGGTAGTTATCCACTATAGTTTGAAATAAATGATAAAGAAACCAAACAGTGGGTATGGTTAACCTATAGCTATTAAGCTAGAATTTTATTCAAAATACATGTCTTGAAAAATTAACTCAACCATATAAATAAATTTATGCGAATGGTAATTTTTAAAGAAAGAAAATGCAAATTTTTGTATCCACCCTTTTAAATTTTCAAACAAAGGATCAATATTCAATATGCTCTTAAAAATTAATATATAGATGTTATACAAAATTGGTCGAAAAGACCCAAGTAACAATATTAGTACCCTATGACCAAATAGTTTTGGTCATGATCATTTTTAATAGTCACAAGTAAGGAAAAATTGTCTTTAACCATAAACTCACACTCAAGGTAACATTTATAACACCCTCCTCTCACATCTACCCAAGCAACCGGCCAGCCTAGGTAAACATGCGACGAGAGGCCACTATGATATGGTTCGACCTCCTAAGTCACGTTAAGGAAGTGGAGCCGACAGAAACACACCATACACACATTGAACATTAACATTAGGACCCTTAGGAACTAATCCAACTTTTCTACCAATCAACCCCTAGGTCCCATTAAGATTTTGGACCACTTGACCTCTGGACGCTCTTATGCTATGGGCATGCCATCATTTAGGGACCTCTAGATGCTCTCAAAGGTGTATAAGCCAGTGTCCATGGACTCTTTTTGTCATTGTTGTGCCAACATCCCCAACATTTGAACTAATTTTTCAGGCGTAGAGCATAGGTCACTTCCCCGAATTGAATCAAGCTCCAGAACAGTAAAATAACAAGGAAATGACAGTATAAATGAAATCACTTGAATAAGACCTTCAATGGACCTCTACTAGCCATGATAGATATTTCGTCAAACATATCACAAATATGTACTCTACAGGTGTAAATAACAAATCTGAGCATAAGGGTCTCATACTTAACTGAGAATCGCTAAGTAGCGTTGATGACTCAACACCTCAACTTCCATTTCATTAATTAAGTCATAGATACATTGTTCATTCATTACCAGTAAAAACATGATGAGATCCATACATAAATACTGATATAAAACACCTACATAACCAACATAATAGCAATGAAAATACCAATGAAATCAAACCCATATAAACCACATATAATCCAATATATTACTCATAGAAATACAATGAGAAATAACCTCATATTGATGATGTGAAATCCAAACCTGGGCTGGGAAATCCATGTTCTACCTAACTGTAGAATGGATGAGCCAAATATCTCTTCAATTATTCACCCATATGCCATATCCCAAGCATGAATGTGGGATCTCATAGAATACATCAATCCAAAACCATCCATGGCTTCCAGGTCAACCACCTCAACCCATCAAATAGTGATTCCACCTCACAATCGAACATCACAAAACCATCATAAGATTAGTCTCTGTCCAAGCCTTCTAGGACTCCAGAGAATTTGTCCAACCAAGGCTCGAGGACTAGTAACTCAACCCACAAATTTTATGAGGCTCCAGAGCATTTGTCCAACCAAGGCTACGGGACTAGTAACTCAACCCAATATGTTACAAGGCTCCAGAGCATATTTCCAACCAAGGCTCCATGACTAATAACTCAACCCAAGCTAAGGAAACATGAGAACCAACCAAAACAAAACAATGAAAATAAACCCACAATCTCCATGGCTATCCAAGAAATGGAAAGGCTAAGCAATCCACTATCAATCTCGACCATCCTCCATGCCCATGATAAATCACAATAAAAAAACCACATGCAAATGCCATGCATGACCAAAATAGTGAGGAAAACCAACATGCAACTCAGTACCTACAAGAAAATATTGTTGTAGGTGTTGATCTCAATGTCCTCTTGCACTTTCCTCCTCTTCTTTTGCCTTCTTACTCCAAAAATCCAAGTATGCCACACCCTCCAATAGTGCTCCAAGAAAAACCTATCTCCAAGAATATGAGAGAGAGAGAGAGACAGAATAATTAGAGAGCTCCAAAACTGAATAGACAAAAGGTTACCAACCAATCCTCATAACCTTTTTATGAATGAGGCCTCTATTTTCTTCATTTTCCATTATTTTCCTCCTCACATGCAACCAGTGACCTTTCACCTTCCTTTTCTCCTAATTTCCATTATTCTCATAAATAAATGTGCTAAAATGCCATTTTTCCTTTCCAAATCCTTAGCCATTAGCTTTGGCAATTTCCTTAGCCATTAATAACCAAATGAACACCCACACTATGATGTCTTGCCTAACATTCCTCTTGGAATAAGTGTCCCATCAACCGTGACTATTATTTTGCCTTTATTAACTTTTATTACATGGAATTTTCGCCATGGATGTTGCAACATTCTTCTTAACTAAACTAAAGTTAGAACAATGGTCTCTTGTATTTTTAAAAAGAGTCAACCACATACCTAAGTGACCAAAAGTTTAGGAACACCCGACCTGGAGAGAAGGAGCCAAAAAATCATCAAGTACTAGAAGGATCCACAACATGTACAAAGGAGAAACTTTCAAAATACATGAGAGACTTACTATACCTATGAATTTCCATGAAAACAAAATTATAAGTGGGGGTTGGTACAAAGAAAAAAACTCCTAACTAAAGAAATCAATAAAATATTTAATACCCAATTTACTTAAGGAAGAATCTATGTCCAAGGAACAATGTCATTTCACTGCACATATTAAAAAATATGTTAAAATTGTTGCAAATAAAATGCTAAACTAAAAAAATTCAAGTAGGGATTAAAATCATATGAATGGAAAAAAAAATTGATATAAGGAGAATAGACAAATACAACATTTATAACCATGGTCTTAATCAAAATATTTATGTCAAGGATTAGCGATGGTTAAATAAGCCATGAGATGCTAGAGTTTTGGTTTTGAAACCCCAACCTCAAAGAAAAAAACCAAGAAATAACCAAAGAATGTAAGGTAAATATAAAGGGGTATATGGAGGAAACGTATTCATGTAGGTTTGTAACCCTAAATAATAAATAGACTATGTATATGAAAACTTATGCCATGGAATGGCCTAACCATAAACGACCATCGAAAAAATAATTAAGCACGAGATTTAACAAGGGGAAAGCCAAACTATATCATTTTGTCTAGTGCTTTAACATTCAAATCCTAATCTTGGGGAAAGATATTATAGGAAGTTCAATAGGTTTGTACTATAAAGTGAGAATTATGTTAAAATTTAGTGTTCAATGTTTGTCCAAGCATTACAAAAGAAGTTTTGGAGAATGAAGAAGCTTGTATGAAAGTGTTAAATTACAACCCCTTGAAGTACTATTTCGTTGCCAAGATTTAGACAACACGAAGGAAAAAAATTAACTGTACTTTTGGGGTCCATTACAATGCCACTCCTACTTTTCTATGAACTAAGAAAGAGGACAAATGGAGGTTGTGCATTGACTCTAGACATATCAACAAAATTACAATGAAGTATAGATATCCAGTACCTCATATGGATTCCATCTTAGACTACTTGGTTGGTGCAAAAATATTCTTTAAGGTGGATTTAAGGAACCGTTTGCACAAGCTCAAAATCATAGAAGGTGATGAATGGAAGACAATCTTCAAAACCTTATATGGATCATATGAATGGTTAGTTATGATGTTTGCATTATCTAATGCTTCTACCACTTTTATGCAAACTATGAACTAGGTATCTAGACCCTACATCGGGAAAATTCTCATTATATATTTTCACAATAATTTTATTTTTAGCAAAAACCTAGAAGACATTTGAATCATTTAAAGATAGTGTTTGATACACTTAGAGAAGAAATATTGTTTGCAAATATTGGGAAAAGTGATTTTTATACACACAAATTAGTTTTCCTTGGGAATATAATTTCTGCAAATGGAGTGAGTATGGACCCACAAAAGGTTAGAGCCATATTAGAATGACCTACCCCTCAAAGCATTACAGATGTGAGGAGTTTACATCGGCAAGTTAAATTTTCAAGAAATTTACCAAAATTTTCAGTGGGATAAGTGTTTCCTTACTTGACTGTACGAGGGGAAAGTCATTTTCATGGAATAAGGAAGCTGAAAGGAGTTTTGGAAATATCAAAAGAAAAGTGAATGGGGCCCCCATTTTAGCTACCATATTTTTATAAGGAATTTTACCATTGAATGCAATGCTTCAGTCGTTGTAAATAAGGGGGTCCTAATACAAGAAGGCCAGTTAGTTTCCTTTTTCAGTGATAAATTAAATGATGCAAAATGAAGGTATGGCACCTATGATAAAGAACTATATGCAATTATTCAAACAATGAAATAATGGAGACACTACCTCTTACATCTTCAATTTATCCTATTAATTGTCAATCAAGCAATGGAATATATAAATTCTCAAGCTAGTATGTCCCATAATCTTCATAAATGGGTCTCCTTTATGTAGAGTTATACATTTGTAGTGCAACATATAAGTTGGAAAAGATAGTGTTTTTTTCTTGTGAAAAAAAAAACAAAATAGAAAACATATAAGTGAGAAACTAATGTTCTAGCAAACGCTTTAAGTAGGAGACATCACCTACTTGTCACTATAAACAAAAAGTTTGTGGTGTTTGAATAAATGAAGGGAGAATATGTTTCAGAGCCCTATTTCAACCAAATAATTGAATCTCTTGATAGTCAAGTAAATGTAGGAAAAAGTCTTTCTAGACATTATTTATTAGCTCATGAATTTCTGTTTAGAGGAATCCAACTTTTCATTCCTCAAGGATTGCGAAGGGAACAATTTGAGTGGATTGGGTGGTCATTTTGGTAGGGACAAAACCTAAAACCTAGTAAGTGAGAAATATTTTTGGCCTAAGTTGAGGAAGAATGTCAGTATATTTGTTTCTTCGTGCAAAATTTTCCAAATTGCTATGGGTGGATAATAAAACTCGGGATTGTATAAACCCTTGCAGTACTAGAAGGGCCATGGACAGACATCTCCATGGACTTTGTTTTGGGGTTACCTCACACTCAAAGAGGAAATGACTTTGCTTTCATGGTGGTGGAAAAATTCTCCAAAATGACCAACTTCATTCTTTCTAAGAAAACAAATGATGAAAGAAAGGTGGTTGAATTATTCTTCATGGAGATAGTGTGCCTACATGGACTATCCAAGTTCATCACTAGTGACTGAGATTCAAAATTTTTAGGCCATTTTTGGAAGATATTGTGGCGAAAGCTTGACAACAAATTCCAACATATTTCAGCCTATCATCCTTAAATTAATGGACAAATAGAAGTATTGAGCATATGCTTGGGGGATATGCTTTCACGCTTAGTGTGAGAAAATCCAAGGCAATGGAACTTAATTTTGGCATAAGATGAATTTTCTTTCAATTTTAGCATTAAAAGGTCTATAGGTAAGTCTTCCTTTTGGGTTGTTTATGGAGATAACTCAGACACAATACTAAATCTAATTGATCTTCCCAAAGGAGAATGAGTTAGTCAAAATGTCAAAGATTTAGTAATGTATATGCATGATATGCAAGAGGCAATGAGATAAAAATTACAAAACACAAATTAGTGTACAACATAAAATCATATTTGCATTGGAGAGAAAAGTTGTACCAAGAAGGTGAACAGGTTACCTACGAAAGGAGAGGTTCCCTAAAGGAACATACCACAAATTGAAATCAAAGAAGACAGGTCCATGAAAAACCCTCAAATGAATCAATAAAAATGTGTATCTAAGTTACCTACATAGACAATTTTACATTAGTCTCTTCTTTAATGTTACAAATATATATTACTATCATGCAAGGGTTGAAGAAACCACAGAGGAAGAAGTGTTTAAAGAATGGAACAGGTAATTACCGCAAAAAAGGAAGGAATGTGTTGAGAAAGGAGTAGCCACCAAAGCTACTACCATAAGATCAAAAAATTGTAAGTTATATCTAGTAAAATGGCAGGGGTTTCCTGATTCACAGAACACTTGGATCATTGAAGAGGAACACATTAGGTTTACTAACCTGGATTCCTTTGAACCTAGAGGTTCATAATTTTAAAAGGAAGGGGAAGATGATGCACTGTGACTCCATAAACGTGTGGAGATTCATTAGATCCCCGCAAGTAGAGCTTAGTTTAGATTAGGGAATAAATCTTGAAAGTTAGGGGATTTGTCAAGGGGGAAAAGCAGTAGAACATTGTAACTTCTTTTGGGGCCAAAGACAAGGTTTTTTTAAGGAAGACAACAAGGAAGAAAAGAGGATTTTATGGTCAGGGGATGGGCCTGTTTTTTTTTGGAGATCTGAAACACTTGGATCATTGAAGAGGAACTCATTAGGTTTACTAAATTGGATTCCTTTGAACCTAAATGTTCATAATTTTAAAAACAAGGGGAAGATGATGCATTGTGACTCCATAAATGTGTGGAGATTCATTGGATCCCCGCAACTAGAGTTTACTTTAGATTAGGGAATAAATCCTAAAAGTTAGGGGATTTGTCAAAGGGGCAAATGCAGTGGAACATTGTAACTGCTTTTGGGGCCGGAGCCAAGGGTTTTCTAAGGAAGAGGGAATGGGCTTGTTTCTGTAGGAGATCTGAATGCTTTTTTTTAGTATATTGTTAATTTCTTTGGGAGTCTACACTTATAGGTTGGAAAATTGCTAGTAAAACATAACTATTAGTAAACCTATGATGTTCTAGCCCTGTCCTCCTCTTTATAAACAAAGTGACAACTAAAAAAACTTGAACCTTAAATCTCTCAAATCTTTAAAGTTTCACATTACTTCCATCACCAATTGAGTCAGTATATAAAACTTAGCTAACTATCTTTTCACCCTATCATTAAATATCATTTTATTCTCATCCATGCTATTAGCGGATAGTGAACATGGTGAATGATGATTAACATTTGCCACTCAATATAATTTCGTATTTCGACGACATGCTTCTAGCAACGGGAATGCCATTCAACTTTCGTGTTTTAATAATGGGCTACAGTTTCGATAACATGCTTCTAGTAACGGGAATCCAATTCCACTTTCGTGTTTTAATCATACACGTCTAGTAACGGAATCCAGATGATTAAGTCTATATCTACGTGTAGACATGACATCAATTCCGCGTCTTCTGAATTCTTTATTATGGTTTCGTGCAGGTTTCCGAACCTTCTATATTCGATGAGGGGCGGTGAACCTTTTCGTCGGTAGCACAAGAGCGGTGCTTTACAGTTTGTAAAGTCGTCGACTAATGTCCGTCCGGTATGAACTGAATACTGCAAGTCATTCGAACTCCATTTCTAAGTCTGGATTTTGCAAACTGTAAACAACGGACCACGTTGTGCTTTCCAATACATCTAATCATTGAACGATCTCGGCTCGAAATTTCCCACCGTCGACGCCGCGTTACAAACGTTGAGCGACTGAGGTCATATTATATATATGGGTGAAACTCAGAGAGTGAGACACAGCAGTCTAGTGATTCAGTGAAGCTAAAAGTAGACAAGTGCATTCGGCAATGGCCTTTAGGTTTAGGCATACGGCTTTGGTTCTCTTTATCATATGTCTTATGTTCGTTAAAATTGAGAGCAATGAACAGCCGGACTACCTTTCTCTGAAATCTGCCTGCGACGCAACGCTGGATCCAAAATTCTGTGTTTCCACGATGTCGAGCCTGTTACCGGGATCGTTGCAGGCAACTTCCGCAGATCTCGCCGGGACGTCTATCAGGCTGAGCGTTATCGAAGCACAGAAAGCGTTTCAAATAATTTCTCGTCTTGGATGGGGGCCATTCAAGGGAATACAAATTGATGCTCTTGAAGATTGTATGCAGTTGAACGATATAACTGTTGGACCACTGAGCAAGTCTCAGACAAATGTTGCTGCTGATACTTTGAAATGGAGGCAGGCAGTTGACATTCAGACTTGGCTTAGCGCAGCTCTTACTAATCAAGCTACCTGCGTCGAAAGTCTCCAGGAGGCCAGCGGAACCCTGCAAAACATACTGAGTAAGAGTGTTCTTGATGTGTCACGAGTCGTAAGCAATTCTTTGGCTCTTGTCAAAAATATTCCTGTCATTGGCAAAGCTTCCAATACGCCTCCTTTACACAGCCGACGCCTGTTCTCCAATCCAACGAGTCATGAGCGTCACAATCAAGTTAATGTAGATGACCAATTCCCTTCATGGTTGCCTGCTTCAGACAGAAGGAGGCTTCTTCAGACCTCCGAGGCAGCCGGCAATGTTGTTACGGTGGCTCTGGACGGAAGTGGTAATTATACCACAATTACTGACGCGCTGAATGCTGCCCCAAACAATAGTTTAGATAGATATGTGATACATATTACAAATGGAGTCTACCAGGAATATCTTGAGGTGCCCAAACACAAAACAAATATCATGCTGGTGGGAGATGGCATAAATGCCACAGTCATCACCGGCAATAGAAGCGTTGTGGACGGATGGACTACTTACCGCTCTGCAACAGTCGGTAAGCTGCTTTACTCGTTTCTTTATGTCGTTAATTTGTTATTTTTCTTCTGTCGATGACGGGCTCTTCGTATGAGCCTGGTAATCCAATTTTGAATTTCAATTTATAACGGGGATGGGTTATTCTAATTTTGTTTCCACG